>JBBPJQ010000875.1:0-15683 GCA_038088795.1 Boletus rex-veris
ATTGACATCATGGTGGTACCATATGCTTACCAAGTGTCTTTTTCACTGTCCCATGTGCCTTTGGGCCCTTCATTGACGACTCCACGATGTAAGACTTGATTGTTGGTGTCGCCAGCTGTGGGCCTTTACTTTCTCACTGGGGACACTTTGGAGCTGAGGGCTGTTCTTCCCTTCCCAATGACATTGAGGGATGGTTGGATGATGCAGGTGATGGCGATCAATGACGACGACATGCGGCAGCAGGAGCTTTCAGCTGTGATGCCTTCAGCGCTTCTTCTCCACCATCGGTCTTCAGTGCAGGGTCAGCTGCCTGCAACTTCTTCTTCGTCGACGATCAGCGGGGAGTCTTCGGTTTTGCAGATGGCGATGTCGATCGAAATGGCGATGCTGGACGTGGATGAGACTTGGTGCGTCCTCAAGGTCGGGAGACAGACCGCCCCTGATCTTCGGCTACCCACAAACACCTAATCTTCCAATGGAAGCACTGGTCACAGGCCTTGCTGCGAATTCAGGGCTTGCAGGACAGATCCCTGTCGTGGCAGTTTCCACATGGGGGTCGGGCGTTGTCACCAGCGGTGTCGGTAGCTCTGGCCGATGACTCGGCGACCTCAGTGGTGCTGCTGACTCTGGCTGATGATTCAGCAACCTTGGACCTGCTGGCATCTGTCGACCTGGCCACCGATCTTCCACACTTGCTGTCACAGGCGAGCATATAAGAACACCCAGGCTCCTTCCCATTCTTGTGCTGGAGGGAAAGAGGGCGATATCCTGTATTTGTGTTTATTTAGTATGTCACGTGTAAATTCAAACTCAACGTACTACCATTTTTGGACCCTCAATCCCTCCAGCAGCGGCTGGCACAATAGTCCCAAAAGGTTTGTATCCCGATGCTCGGCAGAGTCGGCAGAGTCAACCCATTTTGTTTAGGTTATTAGTCAGGATAGATAACTCCAAAAAAAGTCGACCTACTCCTAAATACAATCAGTAATGCATACTACATCCTTATTACCATGTAGTAGTGTTGCATGCAAACCGTAGACATACGTCCGCGCGACGCGACAGCGTCGGGTGCCAACACAAGTGCGAAAAAAATGAAACAAAGGGAATCGAACTTGCAACTTCCAAAAGCGGCAAGCACAGCACGTGAACCACTAGGCCACAAGACCACTGATATACTTGTCCCACTTGTGTTATATGAGTAGTTATATACAGACTTTGCAAAAATTGTCAATCTAGCTGCATGCTTATTGTCTACATACCTGGTAAAAAATTGTAGGTATACAATGTGTGTTACATGGGGGAAAATTTGCCAAGTCTGTACACAACTACTTATATAACACAAATGGGACAAGTGTATCAGTGGTCTCATGGCCTAGTGGTTCACATGCTGTGCTTGCCGCTTTTGAAAGTCACGAGTTCGATTCCCTTTGTTTCATTTTTTTCGCACTTGTGTTGGCACCCGACGCTGTCGCATTGGCCAGTGTGGAGCGTCAATAGCTTGATGGCACACACGACGATCCACTGAGGAATCTCAGTAGATCTGTCCCATGTTGCCTCGATAAATTCCTATGTGAAGTTAGTGTTGGATGTAGACCCTCAGTACCATGCCACACACCAATTGTTCCCTCAATTCTTCTATTGCTCCCTGCCATACCACCAACCGCGATGAGCCAATTGGAACCAGTTGACCAACCCGAGTGAGTGCTGCGAGCATCTTTTGCTGCGATTCTTCGATCATCTTCTGAGCGAGGGTCTTCCGAGCCATGTGGTGAGGGAGTTGTCTGAAGGGAGTGGGGAAAACAGCAGAATGAGTGAAATGGAGGGAACACATGTTGAAGCTCTGACAACGTTTTTCTGACGCATCTCAGCAAACAGGTCATTCGGCAGATGCCAAGGTGGCAGTGCTTGGCTAGTGACAGCAATGATGAGTGGAAGCCAATTTCAGATTCCGATGCCCAACGCTTTGACCCGGGCCATCAGTTTAAAGGCAGGCCACAGCAAGATTCTTGCACTCCACAATGCCCCCTTGCAGGATGAAAACTGTTTGATTCGCTCTACCTGGTGAGTATTCTCATTCCTATATTGTTTGCATCAGATTCCCCATTTGTATGACATTGACAGATACTTTCATTGATGATCGGCCACCTCGGCACCTGCCCCAGCAAACACTATCAGATGCCAATTTTGGCATTATGGATGATACCTCTGACGATGAGCGAGGAGGTGAGTCTCCACATGGTCCACTCCTCAGGTTACTAATTGTAGGTGGAATAGACCCATACAGTGCCATCGCCGATCGAGTGCTAGCCTGATTAGTGTTTGCCAACACAATTCCATCACCTGGTGAGCTCAATGTGTTCCAGCTCGATGACTCTCGGTGATGCTAATACTCTGGAAACAGAACACCCAAACAGCAACAGTGGTGTTACATCCCCGCGGTTGCAGCTGCCATTGCCAACCCCACAACTGTCCACATTTCCTCAACCATCTGAGTGGCTGTCACCATCATCTGGAAGCCCCAGCCCTGTTGCCAATTCTCTACCAGTCTTTCTCAATTCGCCACCAACACCGATTGAGGAACTATCCAGCAAAAGCTTGCCGATGCTTGCCAAGTCAAACTCCAAGTTGCTCGACGTCAAAGACGTGGATATGGTCAATGACACAGATCTTCAGAGGCTGAGCTCCAGTGCCATGGATGCAACTTCCCACTTGAGGCCAACACCCCCAAGCATTTGCGACTTGGAACACTCGCAATGCTTTTGTCGTGGAAGATTCCTAGACCCCGTGGAACGTCACTGGGAACTGGACGCCCTTGATCATGAAATCCATTTTGGTAAGCAATGCTGTCAACAAATGCCTGATGTGCTTATATCCCATCGGGCACAGTGCATGAGAGCTCCGATGCCATACAGGACTACCTTGAGTCAATGGGTGTCGAATTGCAGCACGTCTATCACGATGGTAAGTGACCTCATCCTATGTCAAAGCCACTTGCTAACAAATTTATAGGTTTGACTGACATAGCATTGTTCTCCAAACGCATGGGGTTGGATATTGGGAGGTTCACCGCTGACATCCCAGCTGCCAAGGGTAACCGGATGTTCGGAGCAGGTATTCAGCAGGCAGCTGCACATTTCTTTGTTGGGAGCGAATGCCGGTGAACCCTGCTTGAGTTTCAGGCATCATCAGCAAATTCAAAGTGTTGTGGACAGTGCTGTGCAAGTAGTCACAGCTGTCACAGTGTTACTGAAGGGTCCCCCCCTGTGCAGCAATGTCACAGACGTCACACACTGCACAGCTGATTAGTAATCTGTACCAGTGCTGTACAGCGGGGCCACTTCTGTGCGGCACTGTGCAGCTACAGTGCAACCGTGTATGGCTGTCACACATGTAGACACCTGTAGACTTTATGTACAACTGTACTAGATCTGTCCTCTGTATGTCTGATCAAACCTGTAGCATCTGTTACATTCTGTCCATTTCTGCAATATCCGTGTCGTGTCTGATCAAACCCATAGCATCTGTTACATTCTGTCCATTTCTGCAGTGTCCATGTCATGTCTGTATCACACTGTTGAGCATGTGTGAGAGAAAACACATGTATTATGTCGGAAGGGTAAGTATCTTTCGACGCTGTGTCCTGGTTCTACTTCACTAGCTGCATATCCGTAATTACTCTGCCATGTCTTCGAAGTCGGAGATATTGCCACCAAACTCGTCATCATCACTCCCATCATCCACTTGCATCATGAAACCGACCCTAGATTTGATAGAATGTAGTCATATGGGCAGTAGCAGAATGCGACGACTTACAATCCACTCTGGGCCCATCCCACTAAGGTCTCTTGTAACTTTGGGCCATGGTATGCATGCTTGGAGATCTTTTCAACATTCGCCAACAATTTCTTGTACGTCGCTTTGACCATGTCAGAGTTCAATGGCTGCTGGTTTTTATTACAGCCATTGTTCTTTCATACTGTGAGCAATGTATGAACCTGGAGGATAGTGGGAGTCAGATGAAAGATAGGAAAAACAGCAAAGAACATACATAGGCTGCCACCAGCACAACAGCAGTTTTCGGAATTGTCGTTTGAAAGAGCTTGAAGTTGTGGAGACTCTTCGAGGAGTTACGATAAAAGACCGCATGACATATGCTTTTGAGTGCGGGATTTGTGAAGTGGGATGAACGTCCTGCATCATCACTTGCACCCTTCAAGTACTGGGAACCCAGCAGTAAAGCGGCAGCCTTGTCTTGGATGAATTCCAACTTTGCAGATTGACTTGTCAAATTTTCGGGGGCAACAAGGTTGTACACAACAGGGATAATGTCTTGTGCAACTTTCTTGATTTCGCTTCAAAATGTCTGCGTATCATAGAAAAGCTAACATAATGTAAGTGGATAAATGTACAAATGGGATACTGACTCACCAAACGTGCCATGTCATGCTTGTGCTCGTCCCAATACCCTAGAACAGATCATTGAGCTCAGCACCAGTGGGCAAATATAATGATGTACTCACCCGCCTCCAATTGCTTACCACCCTTCTCGTAGTCTGCAATGATCTCGAATAAAATTTCTGAACACCACCCAGATATTGCTGTTTGTGCACAGAGGAAAGGATAAGCTGTGAATAAGGAAAGGCGGATGTGAGCTTTTGTCGTCTCCAACAGCTCAACCCAAAGAGGAGGATAGAATGAAATTGTATATGCTTTAACCGGAACACTCCCTTTCGGATTCTTTGAATATTTACCATGGCGTTGGTCCGACAGCAGCCACAGCATTCACAATGCTCCCCTGACCACTGGGAACAGACTTGGGAGCACCTGGTTAAGCTCCTGGAACAGCAGGGACGCCCGCAGGGACATCACAAACATCCTCACAACGTCTAGGAACAGAACAAGCATCCTTGTGATACTTGGGAACCATGGCAGCATCTTCATGAGACTGAGGAATGGTGCGAGGACCATCACGATGCCTGGAAGCAGCAGTAACGTCATGAGGTTGTGGAATAGCATGAATGCCCTTGCGGGCCTTGGGAACAATGGTGGCATTATGAGCATCTCCACGTGACCTTGGAATAACTGCAGCATCACTATGAGGCTGCAGAACAGAGCCTGAGACCTCACGAGATCTGGAAGTGGCACTGGAAGCATTGCGGGCCATTGGAACAGCAGTCTGGGTTGTCTCGCTATCACCATGCTTGTCGTTAGGGCGCATCCTGTTTGAACCACAATCATCCCCATAGTCCCTGGGAACAATGGCATCGTCGCAAGTTGATCGAACAGCACAAGCATCCTTGTGTGACCTAGGAAATACTGCAGCATCACTGTGAGGTTGTGGAACGGAGCCTGAGACCTCACGAGGTCTGGAAGCGGCAGTGGAAGCATCATGGGCCCTTGGAATGGCACTCTGGGCCATCTTGCTGTCACCACATTTGTTGCTAAGGCGCATCCTCTTTGAACCGCGATCATCCCCACAGTCCCCTCTCTGGACACCAGCAAGAAAAGTGGGAGAAGGGATTTATGTTGACGATTAGTCAAATGATGACGATCAAGCAGATCATAGTCAATTCCTGCCTGAAAAATAATGACATAACATGAACAGACCGCACGGATATAAAGTAGTGGTACATACAAGCTCATTGCCTCGGCATACTGCAGTGTGATTTGGGTGTTCGCCACGGAGTTCCACATTATCAGATGCGCCATTCACTGTGACCGGCACTCTAGCATTGGAATGGGAGTGGTGGGAAGGCGAGAGGCATTGGAAACGGTGATGATTGAACCATGGGCAGTCCCCTTCATCCTCGTCATCATAGCCTTGGCATTCTTCGTCGTTGTAGGTGCCTTGTCGACCTTCGTCGTTGTAGATGCCTTGTCAATCTTCATCCTCACCACCGCTGTCCTGGTTCTCGCCACTGTTCTTGTCCCGGTGACTGCTGGTGTTATCCTTGTCCTGGTGGCCATCATCATCATCATCTTGGTGGTTGCCGTCCTTGCCACCATAACCATCTCCCTGACCTTCTTCACCATCATCCCCATGAATGCCTTGTTGATATTCTATGTCATAGTCGAATTGAGGAGCATGCGCTCCATCAACCTTCCGATCTGGAACCTGGTGCAGGTCCACGGTGTCCGTATACATCATCTCTGAAAAGAAATAATTAGTACACCCAGGGAAAAAAAAGAGAGCCTTACCATAGTCATCCTCACGTCTGTCTGGCACCTCCTCCTGGTCACCCTGTGAATAGATGACCGACAATGGGCTGCCAAACGGGTCGTCTAACCTTAAGTGTGGCGAAGGCTTGTGATGTCTGGTGGAGCCCTGGGGAATGTGGGGGTTGCGGGTGTCACGGCGATCTTTCTCATAGTCCGGTACTGTTTGTGTCCCAATGAAGGTACCAGCTTGAGGTTGAAACCTGAAATGGCCATGAGGGGCTGATCTATCAGGTGGTGACTAGGGAATTGTGTACGCTTGATCGACCTGCATTGCATTCGCATCTGTTTCCTAAATTTATGGTTAATGTATGATACAAGTCACTGATCCGTCATGAGCTTACCCTCTGTTTTCCGTTCTTCTTCCTTCGAGTTTGACGGCGTGGGGTCAGAGCCATCAAGTTCACGGGGTCATTCGTCACAGCGCCCTCTCTCACAAGCTGTTTGGCCATGCACGCTGGTGTCTCAATGACATGTGCCACTCTCTGCAGCTGAGCAAGGTGGCCACCTTTTCCAGCTGTTGAACGAGTTGGACATCGGGATGTATGATCGGGATCAGGTGGGGGATTCGTGTTCGCTTTGGTGGTATGTTTCCCTTTCGCCATGGGGATGCCAGTCTCGGGGGACGAACAAAAATTGATGGAGGGACTGGAACACCAAGTACCCTGAGAAATTTGAGGCTAGATACATTGTCTTTAAATGATTTAGTTGGGTGCCGACATCGTGTGCTGAGGGTCAACTTGGCGAACATAAGCATGGTGGCAACAAATTTATATTATCTTACCAAATCACGGAACACAGTGTGACATAAAGCAGAGCTACTACACTCTGAGTCCGATGGTGCTCTCGCACACGAAGAGGAGAACTGAAGATACATCTTGAGGACCCAAACTCATCGCGATGTAACCAAAACGAGTTTACGACAGCTCATCAAATGCCATAAGTTTTTTAGGCCTTCAAAAGGCTCAAGTAGCACTCTATGAAAGATCAGGAATATGTTTACTCTTGTAAACATGCACCTTTCACTGAGGCGAATGGAAGTGAATGCTACTTAGTCCACACAATCTTGATACATCTGCTAGCATCACACAAACATTGCAACAGGTGATGGTCATATACATTTTGATCCTTGCTCAGTTCACCAAGATCGGGATAAAAGGGTACCATTGCAGCTGGTACAGCAAGTTGTAGACGCACCAATAGGCCTAGATGAAGGCAGACATTGAGTAAGTGGTTCTGTTGAAAATAACAAACGAGCAAACTGTACCTCGCAGACTTTACATGTGGGATGGAACAGGCCCTAGAGTCCTGGGCCAAACATCATGTGCATGGCCTCAATGGCCTCCACGACCACACCGATGACATGTGGTGAAGTTTTGAAACACTGGCAGTTGGGCCATATGAGATTCATTAGATGGAGCATTGAGTCTTCACCGCCAAGACCTGCCACACCAAGAGCCAAATGCTTCACAATGACACTTGCTGTTTGGTGGTGAATGAGGTCACAGTCTGTCAGCGCGTCTTTGAGCATGGTGACCACCGAGTCAATGTAGTAGGCAGATTGTGGCCCAACATATTCAAATATGAAGGTCAATGCCTTGAAACAGCTGGTCCGTACATTGAGCTCTGCCGTATGGTATTCATTGAGGATCGCAGGAATACATCTGAAAGCTAGCGGACGAGATCAGTCTATGGATACACTTATCATCAACAAAATGGAATATTCATGGCCGCAAGTCTTGGTGATGGCGATGGTACTACAGACACGACTTTGATGTTCTTGCATGCGCATCCACTCTCGCGCAGGGACAAACTCAGCCCCATGATCAGCTGAAAGTGAACATTAATACTTGAGGTACCAACAAGAAAACAGGTCGGACTTATCGATACAGCCAATCAAGTTAGTCAATGCTTCTTGCACTTTTCGTGTTGGTTACGGAGAATTGGCGTCATTTGGGGTACTGAATGAGATGAGATTAGTGACAGAAAACTAAACCATACATTGAAACACTTACGAAGATCTTTCACCGGGGGGGTTCATCTGAGTTATACCAACGACATTAGTGCTTGCACCCTCAGCAGCAATGATACTACCAAGTGTGTCAGGGTACTCTTCACCCAGCTGCTCAAACAAAACGAGACCAAGCTTTCTCAAAAGCTGATCTTCACCGCATTGCTTGATGACCACTGCAAGTTGTGTAGTTAAATCGACTGCCTGCTGACGGACTTTGGTGCTCTTGTTGTTAAGATGCCAGAGGATCATGGAGACAATCTGGGTGAGGTATGGCTTGACGGACAGTACCGAAACCATCCAGCAAGACTTGGTCCTCCGTAGTTTGCTCCTAGAAGGAATAGATAATACCACCTACAAGGTGAACCTTGAGATGTTCATCAATGTCTGCAGCACCAAGGGTGGCGATGACCTTGGTGATAGTTGCGTCTGTCCAGTGCCATGCGATGAGCCCAAAATAATGGGAAGGATGTGTACTGTGCCGTGACACCCTCCATAGAAGTGCATTGTTTGACCACTGTTAGCATGATCTTCTTCATCTCTTTGTCTGATGCCTGGGATAAGGATGACGGTAACTTTCTTGGTGTAGTAAGAGGCATATTTGGGGTCCATAAGGGGAATAGTGAAGCTGATTACCTTCAGAAAGGCGGCAAGACCCTTGCCATGATGAAGATGGATACCAAGCCAAAGAGGCTTGAGAATCTCGTCAAAGTGCTGCAGCTTCGACCAGAGTGGCAAGACCAAGGGCAGTCATGGTCCGTACCTTCTGCTGCTCGTCCGTAAGACCATGAGCGGTATGTGCCACAAGATTTCATAAATGAGGGAGCACGGCGCACCCCATTATGATGGTGATTTGTTGAACAATGCGGATGCCAGTGTGACATGCCTGCCATGACATCTTGCTGTGGCAGAGGGCTTTGAGGAAGGGAGTAGTGAGGGGATACCAAGGGCAGAAGCGACAACGGAGAATGCGTGGGCAGTAGTATTGCAAGCATATCCATTGGCATGACCAATATCAGGATGCATGGTAGAGATCATGTGGGCGAGGCTGGCCACTTTGACAGGTTGGATATAATTTCATGTCCTTCTTGACATTTCGAGGCTGTCTCGGCGAAAGTTTCCCTCTGTGATATCTGCAAACTCTTGAGAATCTCGGGCACAGTGAAGGAGTCCACAAGTCCTGGACCCTGGTGAGTTGGAAGGTAATGGTGACGGTTACAAAGAAAGTTGTTTGACATCAGTGGAAACAACGTACAATAACTTATGGTCTAAGCTGAGTCTGATAGCCCTTGCCACTGGCATGATGTAGACCGATCCTGGGCCATGGCGGCTTGTTGAATGATTTGATTCCGTGAGGCACCGTGGCTTCAGCTAAGGCAGTGAATCACTGTTAACCTACGGAGGGGTAATCCTTGGCACATAGCCTGGTAGAGGAGAAACAATGATTTACTTTTATAATACCCAGGGAAACAGTGTCCAGTTCTTCGTCTGTGAGATACTAGGTATTCTCATCCTCATGTCCGTGGTGTTCAGGTGAAGCGGTGATCAAGCAGCTGTCATCGGAGCTTGATGTCCTTTTGAAGGTATGTCATGACATCCAACATGTCTACCTTGTAGCTCTCGAACCTGTTACGGTGGGGCCTTGAGTGGTCCCGCACTTGGTGTGCTCTGGGTGGGTCTGGGAAACATCAATCTGTTGATCAAGTCTTGCTGACTCTCGAGACAGTGGTGCCACGCTGGACTCAAACATCCCCTCATTGTACGTCATTCACTGAGTCATTCTTCTCAAACTTCTGTCTTTTTGTCCTCTCTGCTATGTCTTTCACATCATCAGCCATCAATCTTATTATGCCCCCCTTCTTCGAGCTCTCCATTGCATCTTTCATACAATCATCATCCTTGGAAAGAAAATGGGCATTTGCTGTCACTTTCTCCTCGTCCTCCTCCAACTCACTCATTTACCAAATCATGGGCTCAGCTTCAGACTACAGCTTGGATACCCCACAGTCCGTCACACTCAAGGAAGGAGAGAATGGATACATGGGCAAAATACCGATCAGTTCAGTTGACTCTGAGAGGCTCACCAAGCTACATAGAGCTCTCACCTCCATCCCCATCATCTGTGGAGATTCTGCATGGAACTCCCACAATTGGATCACAGAGGGAATACTAGTGCTCTGCAATGTCGACGGCCACCACATTGATAAATACGTGACTTCTGAGTGGGTAGTAGAACAGCTTGGTGGAAAATAATAAGGTGCATACGCTTGACCTACGGCCTTCAGGGAATACCATACTTAATATTAAACTCGACAACTCAACAGTTTACTCCTTTCATATCCCCTGCATATCCATAATGATACAAGTTACACAGCTTGTGATACAGCATAGAAAAAATCTTTATCAAAGTATCTGTTCAAAAAGAAAGATTCAGAGACAAAGATACTATTCGAGTGAGTAAGGTGATTGTCAGCAACAGCACCAAAACGAGGCATGATGTGCACATAAGATCGTAATTGATCCAATGGAAATATGTCACTGAAATCAGAACCGTTGGCACGCTTTGCTCTCTTAAGCACATGAAGGCCTGTAGCAGCTTCAGTCGGACCATGACACTGGGGAATGACATCTAATCTCTGTGCATATATGAGAGCACAGTTTGCCCAATGAATATGACTGCCTCTGGGGGAGGCAGGACATATGATCAGGTGCACGAAAACAATGGAATGTCCTATATGAGAGGTGAGTGGGTTGTGGGTCAATCAAGCACAATAAAATATACCCTGCAGCCTGCTTGTCGGCCATTGACATGATTCATCCACTTGTAGTATTCCAGCATCGTATCGGCCGTGTTTCCAGTCACAATCAGGTGGGTAGGCATTTATTGTGAACGAGGGGGAAGTCTCTTTCGGATAGTAGTAGGATTTTTGTTGGACACGAGCTTTCCACCATACTTGAAGTTCAGTAAAGGGAAGTTCTATGTTGGAAGAGGACCACCTCACACCAAAGGTATGAAAGCAATTAAGGGGATATGGCATTCCCTCACAGTTTACATAGTCTCCCAGTACCACACAAAGATCTGGGAGATCAAATTGGTGGGCAACTTCGTCAATAAGCTTGCGGCGAAACTTGGGCTCGGTGTTCAGGTGGATGGCTGTTGAACCAGCAACAATGGTGTGGGGTGGAAAGCTGTGTACATCTGTAGGGACTCTCTCTGCCTTCACAGTGACCTTGAAGAAGTCTGTTGTCTTGCGTTTTGCTGACCACAGATCCTGTAAGACCTTGTCGTTACTAGCACCATCGTCATTGTCATCATTGTCGTCTGATCCGTTGTCCTCCTCTTCTCTTTCTACTTCAGCAGCTGTTTGAAGGAGTACTGCAGTACCAAATAGTTGATGCTTCTCATCACGATCAAGGATATGGCATATCTGATCACTATAATCCTGATTGTTCGTCATGGACGCCGGGTCCTTCACGACTTCGATATGGGCATGTTCAGTAGTATCTGCTGACCACTGCAGCAAGGACCCCACCTGGGAAATACTTGGAATGACGTGCTGCATCAGCTCTAACTTTGGGATGTTGAAGTGGTCTAGTACGGTATTTTCACCTCGACGAAGGCCATGATCAAGGATTGCCTGTTTGTGCTCATGAAACTCGTTGAGCATGCCCCAGATCCTGTCTCATACCCATGAAGTAATGGCTGGGGCCTGAGACAAGTATCTGAACTCCATGAGGGCACGGATCGCCCTGATAACATTCGGGTTGGCACCACCAGCAATTACAGCAATGAGGTATCGTTGAACATCTCTTTGTGTCCGCCCACCGACATGCTTAAGCTTTGTGATCCCACGGTGAAAGTGGCGAAGACCAGTGATCTTGGGAAGGACAGAGAATCGGAAGTCGATTTCCTGATCACCAAGAGCATACCTACACCAGCGGACATTGTGGTCCCAACACTCCTGGTGCCAGTAATGAAGTGCTTCAGGCGTTAAAAATTTGTGGGGATCTGCATATAGCCAGTCATGCCAGTACAGCAACACCACCCCATTTAGGCGATATGGTTCACATGCTCGGAAAAAGGCCTCGACATCGGCTGCGAGATGACTGACTAAACTGAGCTGGTGTAGAGTCAATGCTGCGGTACGAGGCTCATGCCTGTAGCGGTCCCCAAAGTTCTTACTTGTGGCGAGGGTAACTGGGGATGTTTGACCTCGTACGCATGAGACCAAGCAGACTTTGGGAGTGTCACTGATGAACGAGGCGATCAGTGTGAAACAGTAGCATAGCTCTCCTAATGGATCGGGCATCATGCATCCATATATTGCCACTTCTTTGAGGGGCTCAAGGATGATGTCCATGCATTCATGGTAGAGACGGGCTGCAAGAACCGAGCGCATTTGAGGAGTCTCATGAAGAAACTCAGGAATCAGCATAAGAGCGAGAAGAAGAAAAGCATGCGACAAAGCTTTGTTCCGCACTTTCATCCCAATATTGGCTAGACTGATCAATACAGGATGTGCAACCTTGCCTCCAATATTGGTGATGTGTGTTTTATCTGATGACAGAATAACACCGCACACCGTGGCACCAGTAGGCAACAAGTTCTAGAATGAGTAGTCAGTACACGAAGCTTCCACAATGCGCACGTGCTCACCTGCATTTCCCAGCAACCATCGCTACTCATCCACTCGCTATATACCCTCACATTACGCTCGGCATTCGTATAGATGCGGTGCGGGATGTAATCCATATCATTCTTAAATACTGGGTTGTTGAATAGCAATTTAATGCAGTCAAGAGCATCACAGTGGTAGAGATAAACTGGTTCTGTCATAGCGTGAGTAGTAGAAATCAGCCTATAGGTCCAATGTGGACCAGACGGCAGAGACTCTGCACACAAACATAGTTCCTGCACAGTCCAAAAGGAGAGGGGAAGTGTCTTGACCTGGGAGATAGTCAGTACCACATTAACAGGGTGCTTGATCTACTTATGAGGGGCAAAGATAGATACTGATTGACAACATGCATACTGAGGCCTGATCTCAAGAGAAAGTCCGCATGCGACCAGTCATTTGAGTCTGCAAACGGATAATGGGGGTTATCAACGCAGCGGCAGCATCCTGGTCCTGATTGAACTTCGAGAGGAATGTTTCTCCATTCCCATAGATAGTGCCTGCACCCTCATAGTAGTCGACTACCCACCCAAGAGAATTTTTGAATTGGGAGTCCAGGACATATTCCATTCGAACATCCTCATTGGGAGCTGCTAAGAACTGAGGCTCAAATCCGTGTTCGTGCAGGTCTTCAGCTGGGGGGAGGGCGGGTGAACGCCTAGGAGATGGGGAACATGGGGAACATGGGGGAGAAGGGCGGTCATGCACAGGACTCAGGGAGTGAACATCAGGGACTACAAGCTGATATTGATAGTTGTCGTCGTGGCAGCGAAAGCGAGGCTGATGGAGATGTTGTGTGAGCCTCTCCGACGTAGGGAAACTTTTGAGGCACCTGGGGCAGTTTGACATGAGAAACGTTGGAGGAAGAACTGAACATGCACCATGATGTATAATGATTGGGGTGTGGACGTAGCGTGTGTGATACGATGATGAGCAGAACTAAGTGACTTGAGTACGGAGTTAGATAAGCAAAGTCGCAAAGGATCCGCTTTCGAATTTTGATACTTTCATCCCCCACATCCTTAGCATGGAAAGCCGCCGCCACCATAGTCCAAAGACTACTCTCCCAGAAGAGGATCAGACCACAGTGCAGAAGGGCGTTTTGCAGCCTCCTGTGACACCTAGCAAGGTCAACTTCCAGTCTTTTCCCTCTTCAGATTCTGTAGTGCCTGTGTCATCCCAGCATCCCCCCCACTCTGTCCAAGGCCCCTGGACTGCCACTCCACTGGTTGGTACTCCCAGTGCTATCAGCACTATTCGCATTCCGAAGTCAAGCATCATCTCCCAGTTCATGACACCCCCTACCAAGGGATTGCCCTTGGCGCAGCAAAGTTTTACCACATCCAAAAGCAACAAAAAGGTAAGAATTCATGGAGTTATTATAATATTAGCCAATACTAACACGGGTTTGCAAGATGACTCAGAAACAGGATGAGCCGCTAGATTCCAAGGAGGAAGAATTCGAAATGGAAGATGTGCACTTAATTCTCAAGGTCGCAAGAGCACGTCATGTGGTCTGTCAGCTTGAGCATGACCTCGCCGAGGCCAAGAGTGCGGAGAACCTTACTGTTTGCAACTTGTACAAGCATCGGGCCAAGGAAGCAGGGAAGATACTGGCAGGTGCTGAGTATGAGGTTGGTTGCATTTGGAATTTGATATGCAATTCCAGTATTGGCCACCAAGTCTTGGATGTACCACCCCAGCTGAAGTGCCATCGCATGTCTCCACCCGCTCTCTCTAGCAGTCCCACTAACTTTGCTCTGGACGGTCTTCAAGTTTGTATGTCTGCATTTCTGGCATTGTTTTCATTTGACTCACATCTTTACCAGAGCTCTCAGTCTTTGAGTTTCAAGCTGATATCTAGGTTTCCTGTTGCATGTTTGAGGATACCCTCCGGACTTATCATCACTGTGTTTCGTCTGTTGTCCTGTATCGTTGATCATGTAGATACTGTCATGAACGGTAATAGTGAATATGCTGTCAAGAATGCTCAGCTGTGGTCAGCTGTCTGCCACTGTAACTCCTGGAATAGTTGTGTGCTTGAAACTATGTATGTGTGTGGCACATTGTGGGGGCTGTGTCGGTATACACCTGAGGAGCAGTTAACCAATGTGGTAACTATGCTGTCATGTAGTTGCTGTCATGCCATACACCTGTCAATGTGTGAAACTGTAAAGTGCTGTAATGGTGCTGTACTTCATTGGGTGGCTGTGATTTCATGTCCCAAAATCAGAGATTTGCTGATGATCATTGCTACAACTTTTAGATACCTCTGACAATCTGATAATGTAACTATTTGACTGTTGTAATTTAAGATGTTGTGTTTCCCCTCCTCTTATTATTACGTGTTTGCGCCTTCGTTTGATAGTCTGTTAATACCACAACAAGAGCGAAAGACAAGGGCCGTACCGAAATGTGGTCTGCTAGCCCCGGCCGACTCCATCGGCGATGTGTCATGATTGCCAGGCCCGGCTCACTTGTCGAGACGTATGACACAGGCCCAACTCACTCTCTCGGTGGTGTGTCGCACCTTGTTACCCAGGTCCGATGCACTTCATTGGTGGTTTGTCGGTGCATCTCACACAGGCCTAACTCACTCTCTCGGGGCTGTGTCATGACTTGTCACCCAGGCCCGACTCACTCTCTCGGTGATGTGTCGTGACTTGTCACCCGGGCCCGACTCACTCTCTCGGTGGTGTGTCGTGACTTGTCACCCGGGCCCGACTCACTCTCTCGGTGGTGTGTCATGACTTGTCACCCAGGCCCGACTCACTCTCTCG
>JBBPJQ010000876.1:0-15654 GCA_038088795.1 Boletus rex-veris
TGTGGACTCCGAGCGTTTACTGGAAATTTGGTGGTTTGGGATGCGCGGTCCCACGAAAAGGTTCTGGACCTCCAAGGTCACTGCAACACGGTATTCTCGGTAGACGTTTCCCCCGACTCCACGAAATTCGCGACGGGTGGGTCTGAAACACACGCCGTGGTGTTCGTATGGAGCATGACCACAGGGGAGCGGCTAATTGGGCCACTGCACCACAACGGTTGGGTCGTGGCAGTGCGCTTCTCTCCAAATGGCGACCGCATCGCCACCGCAACAGGCGAGAATCCAGACGCAAAGTCAATCCGCATCTACGACAGCGAGAATGGGCAGCAGCTGTTGGACATCCCCTTCCGATTCTCCAAATATATATCGTCACCTCTTTCCTGGTCAGCTGACGGTTGTCAACTTCTTGCTGCCTCTTCAGGTGAAGCCAAGTACTTTGATACGTCCTCGGGAACCCTGCTCAGTAAATGGTGTTTTCCTGGTGGTCAATGGCCCACTTCCATCGCCCTAGCACGCAATCAAAAGTTTATTGTAATCGTTATCTTCAAGTCAGTATCTTTTTGGGACACCTCTACCCACATGCAAATCGGTACGGTTATCGAGCACGCAAGCCCTGTTTATTCTATCTCGCTCTCCCCCAATGTCGACCGTATTGTGACCGGAGAGCACAATGGAAAAGTTACCCTCCGAAATCTTCGTGACATCCTTCCAAGCTCGTACCTGACGGTAGATGTAAATGTCAGTAGTCTCATCCGTTAAAAGTCGACGGCCTAACAGTTCATGGTTTACTCCTTTTTTCTCTTCGCAGCGTGAGTGTTTAGACATCAGTTTCCCGTTTGTTCCGACCACTTATCTTTTTCTTGCAGCGTCGCAGTTGCCCTTTATGCACATCAGCGATAAGATATTCAAGCCGTGGATGCGGGGCGACTTGATTTGCGTCGAAGAACTCTTGACGCAAGATACCATATATCCATTGGACCCTTTACATCATGCATGCGCGCTCGCTCACCGCGCTCTTGTGCGGATTCGTTCGAAACGGTGGGACGTGGCCATCGACGATGCTAAAAAGGTTATTTGCGGTCATCCACCGATCCTTGTTGTCCTTACTGTTGCACCCCAGTCTATCAAAATTCAGCGATCCATCATTGGTCATATTGCACATGCAGTTGCCCTCGTCGGGAGTGGGGAGCACCAGCCTGGCATAGATGTGATTGACATCGTGTTCAGTGATCGTCTCCCAAGCGAAAATAAACTTCTTTTGTTGATCAAGGCGTGTACCCCTATATTCGTCGCTTCCAATACTGATCTTTCGTTTCGACCAGGCGATTATCCTGTTTGAATGCGGACAGCATGATGATGCTATCTCCCGTGTAGACCAATTGGTAGATGTAGTGGATGACGATCAGTTACCATATATCACCGTCAGGGTACGTCCACTTGAAACATGAAAATCTAAGCAAGGTTAACCCAGGCGTTGTATAGGCCCAGATGCTTCTTCTGCTTGGAAGAAAGCTGATGACAGAGGGAGACGTTGAACTTGCCATAGCATTTTTTAAGCGCGCGCAAGAAACCATTCCGTTTCGACAAGGCTCTTACCTGGCGGTGATCTCACTTGTAAGTCACTGCATTTCGAGTTTCTCTGCACTCATACCACCTTCATTTGGAAGATATTTGGATGGGACTTTGATCGACTTGCCCCCGCAATTCAATTACATTTATGGAGAGCTATGTATGCTGCAGGCCATACTGAAGTGGAAGAGTCACTCCCTGCCATTGTAGAAGCTTTCGGCGCAGAAGTGTTGACGAGCGAGGTGACCGCAGACTGGGACCCTGGTATGCTTTGTCATAACCAATCTAGAATGACATAGCTAAGTTTACAACGTCAGATCTGGTTCAAAAATGTCTCACGTTGTTCGAAAGCAATGGTGATGAAGCAGCGAGGTCCGAGAATCCTAAGCGAGCGATCACACAATACTCTGTTGCATTGTCTCTGAATCCATCGCACCCAGCGGGTCTCCTTGTTAAGCGGAGCTACACCCGAACGTTGTTGGGGTTCTGGGAGGATGCATTGAAGGATGCAGATGATGTACGGCTTCGTTCTCCTAAGTTTCTTGCTGCCCTGAGTTCAGACAACCCAGGCAATCAAGGCAGATCCTTCGAGTCCATGGGGATACGAGAGACGACATGTGGCGCTGCATTGTTTACGGCGCTACGATGAAGGAATGAATGCGTTCGCTCGCATGCTTTCCGGAATCGAGTCATCTCTTGATCAAGACGTTCGTCGTTAGTGTCACTCTACCCATCAAAAAGCGATATTGCGACTTATATGACACAGGACTGGGCAATAAATATGTTGCACCATCCCGATTGGAGGCAATCATAAACAACGTGGTTCGCAGGGTCCTCAAGATGACCCCACTTGTGCTCATTGACGTCAGGAGTGGTTGTCTGTTCGATGAAGTGGGACGAATGCATATTTTCAAGTCAGAGCCAGAGTTCAAGGAGCTGGTTTCCTCCATGGCAAGGCAGTTGGACAACGGACACATCCAGCGAGTGGTCGAAGAATATTTTCGATATGTGATGCTCTCGCATGTATGGGAAGGGAAGGAGCCTTCATTCCAAGATGTTGTTCTGGCCGGCTCGGTTTGGAAGCTGGATTCATCGCCACTGAACGAGAAGCTGCGCAAATTCTGTGAGGTGGTTCGTGCGGACGGATATCGGTGGGCGTGGAGCGACACCTGTTGCATCGACAAGACGATCAGCACGGTGTTGAACCAGTCACTCAAAATGATGTACAGATGGTACGAAGCATCCACAGCCACGTTTGTCCTTCTAGTGGATGTAGCATCCCCATCGAACCTTGGTGACCTCACGGGCAGTATCTGGATGGCACGGGCTTGGACCTCGCAAGAGCTTCTCGCACCGAAGGTGGTCCGATTTTATACTAGCGATTGGAAGCCATACCTCTGCGATGCCCGGTCCAACCACAAGGAATCACCGAGGATTATGCAAGAACTTTCACGTGTCATCAAGATCGCTCACGAAACCATCATGGATTTCAACCCTGACAACCTCACTGTCCGAGAGAAGCTACGGCTAGCTTCAACACGCAATGCGTCGGTGGAAGAAGACATTGCATACTCGCTGATTGGTGTCTTCAAGAGTGATATTCGGCCGGACTATGGAGAAGGCGATGCCGCGCTGGGCCATCTACTGGAGGAGATCGTGGCTCGTTCGGGGGATGTAACAGTACTGGACTGGACTGGCGAATCATCGTCATACAACAGCTGCCTTCCTGCCACCCTTTCAGTGTATAGTCAACTGCCTTCTTCTTCACCTGCCATCGATGACGCCGAAATGGATGTGCGTCTTACTGCACTAAGAAAATCACTCTCCCGGGGAAATGCCACACGTACTATCTACGACCAAATCAGCCGCTTACCCCCAGCCCGCTTCGCCAACCGTCGACTACACCTCCCCTGCGTCATCTTCACAGTCGGATGGTTTGGTGTACAAGATTTGGAAAGCACTCCAGAGAAGCGTTACCGTGCCAAAGTATCAGGGATTGGCAAAGTGGAATTTCAGACATCGGACAAGCTCTGGTTGACGGAGGCGCACAAGTTGATTTTCGTACATCCATGGATTCGCGACTTGCGTGATCCCCCCCATGGTTTCATTTGGGGAAGCACGGCAGACGATGGTAGTGAGGAGTCTGATTCTGATTCCGAGTCTGGTTTCATGTCCACTTCCTCATTGAATGATCTACCCCGGTCCACCAAGATGGACGAAAATACCCGAGCCTTGCGGCTGGTTGCTCGCCTACAACAGCCATTCCATGTGCTGCTGCTCCAGCAACAGTCCCATGGAGAGTTCAAGCGAGTTGCTGCTGAGCACGAGATCATGTTGCCAGGACTGAAACACCCGATCAAGTCCGTCAGGGATATCCATACCGAAGTTGTGGAGGTATTATGATGTGAGCGCTCATACCGTACACCGTATGATGTTCTACCATCTCATCCTTCTTTAGTTATCGTCGTTGCCACTTTGTTGTCTCGCCGCTTTTTGCCGTTGCCCCGCTCCACGTGTCATCATCTAGTCCCGAAAAATTGCAGCTCTATACCCTGCATTCTGTCGTTGTATACCGCTGGTCATTAATAATCCATCTTTGCCAAAAGTAGTGTATGTAGGCAACGAGGCTTGCGCGCAAGCAGTAACGCTGTCGTTGGTTCGTTCTTGCTTTGTCGCCACGCTCGCCAATGGCGGGCCGGAGCACTAGCAAAGTTGCAACTCGACGTTCAGAACCGAGTGTCACCTCGACGGCATCTACGATTTTTGGTGCTTAGACGCTCAATGGACCGCCTTGGCTTTCTCGGTAGACTGGTTTTCTGACGATGGCATGGATCACAATATTGGGGAGGTCAGGGCAAACCATACTTATTTAATTACTGCAAAAGAGTAACCAAGTCGTTTCTACTGTTTTCCGGCACGCCACTCGCCCGTCGTCGCAAGCGCCGTCTTGCCCGCAAAGATGGTCGGCAGCGCCAAGATACCAGCATAGAGGAGTACCTGTCCCAACTTGAGATCTACCCAGTACCAGACGAGGAGTGCCTCAAAGGCGCCAAGGAGCGCAGTGAACGGGAGGATGCGAGGCGACAACAAGTGCGGGACGCGCACGCCGACCTTGGACCACTGAGTGAACGTATCAGTGAGTTGGTGTCGCTGGGTGAGGACAGGATGCGACGTACCAAACCGAGTAATACAGCCCACGGCGCGAACACGAGGGCGGCAAAGAAGGCGGAGATGACCTTGGGGGGAACTTTTTGCTCGGGATGGAACGTGTGGACGATGGGCGGCTGGGGGTGGAAGGACGCTTTGTCAGGGTGGGGTGCAGGCGTGGCAGACGAGGGGACGGAGAGGTCAAAGAGGTCGAATGTAGCTGGATCGTGAATGAACGAGCCGAGGATGAGGGATACGGCGAGCGGGCGGTCTGTCGTCGGTGGCAGGGATAGAGGCGGACGAGCCATGTTCTGCGAAAGAAAGCGCGTGAGCGTTGAGATGATGTTCTTTTTGTACTGGATACACGTACGAGCTCAAACTTGGCCTTGCCGCCTGGGGTGACACGAACGGGCTGAATGCCTTCTTCGCCAGAGACGGTGTCGTAAAAGCGGAGGAAGGTCTGGTGGGGCTGGACGCCGTTGCCTTCGCCTGTTTCGGTGATTTGGAAGGTGAGTTTGAGGACGTCGGAAGGACCGAGGGTCAATGGCTCTGGCTTTTGGGTGAGGGAGAGTCTATTGGGAGGAAGTCAGGCGGGTTTGGTGGTTCGACGAGTGACATACGTGTCTGCGCGCAGCTGGGATGCATCTGAGGAGGTTATGGTGAAACGGGGGGATTGGATGGAGAGCGAGGCAGCATGGGCGTGGGCGGCGACGATAAGCAGCCAAGACAAGCAGAAACTGGTAGGGGAGATCATGGTCGTAGTGCGAGTTGGGCAAACGTGTCGGTTGCCAAAACCAAGTAAGCCACCAAAAAAAAACTGAGACCCCACCGTGGTTCGAACACGGGACCGCACGATCTGCAATCGTATGCTCTACCACTGAGCTATAGAGTCGTCACATTTTTGCGATCTGGCTGCTCATGAATTCGTTTAGTACATTATTCAACCTTGCAAGTGCGTTTAAATTTTCAGTTTGGTTTCAGTCAACAATAAAACTTGGATGCTCCAGCCGAAGCTTAGCCGATCATGAGCAGTCAGAGGCATCAGTAGTTTTACTGCCCGGGTTGGCAAAACGAAAGGTTGTCTCGGTTGACCTGACGAGCTTGACATTGAGCGTAGAGGCGGGAACCAATAAGTCGCTGACGTTGGCGTTGCACGACCAACCCTCCCAGCGCAAGCATATCTCTTCTCACTCCGGGTTGGCAGCCCTCATGGACTGGGATGCGCTCGTGCGCGATTACCTCGTATCGACGTTTTAAACATTGACATCTGATGACAACGGGCGACAGTACGAGACATCTTTTTTGAAAGACAGGCAATCTGTTCAAGAATCAGGTGCCAGTCTCTCTGGGGTCTGTATCAATCTGCTGTCACTTCAATTGTGTTTCCCATGAATCGAGATTTCTTGAAGTACCCCTGGGTGTGTCGATGTCCCGACGGTGTGTTATTGATTATCGACTCGGACGCGAGGCCAATCCTTTGCGGAGGCGTCTTTCATGTGTGCTGGATGCGTACAGCGAAGCGACACTATCATGAACGTTCCGTGTACTGTGATAGGCTGGCGATCAAATCGTTCCATCGCCACGAGCGTTTGGAGATGACCTCGTCACCAGTCTAGGACTGTACCGGCATACTTACCAGGCGGCGTCGTTGACTCTAACCACAACGCAAACCAAGAGTGAAAACCGGAGGAAGATGTTTGAAGGGTTGGAGTAAATTCCAGTCACTTCATCGAATCCACATGGATGGCGAAGCGCAGATCCCACGGCAGCGCAAAAGTGCCGATGGGTGCCCGAAAGGGCACCACTCGTGGGAGTGTGCCTGGCGTTCCCGGGTATATCTGACTTCTGCCGAGCAGGAAGCCTCCCTCCACCCCACTACGCAACCAGCCTATCCAGAACATGACGCGCCGTGAGGCCCATGCCCATCAATTATTCATAGCATGTCGCACGCCATGGTACACGTGGGGATTCTTGACTCGTAGTCGATACACCTGCAAAGTACTCCAAATACCACTCACCAATTTATCGCGATCGATGACTGAACCTTTGACTATGCATTCTCCTATGATTTACGGCTGCGAAAGCGGGGAGCGAACGAGGTATTTCGGGCGAATATCGGAATGGCAAACACGAGGCACGAGGGCCCAGGAAGAATTGTGTGAGCTGATTCATATCATGATCGATAAGACAAAACGAGCGCATATAATATACCTGTCCCCCTTTACCCTGCATTCCCAATCAAGTTTCCCGTCTGTCCCTCTGTAGTCAGCCGTTGACGGCAAAGGGTACGTACTCGACGTCGATGAGTACTTGTAATGATCGCCCGTCGACTGCCAGGTAGCTCAACAATGATTGAAATCCATACTCAACATGCAATAACTTCGATCTTGTTCACCGAGGACGGCAAACACATGGTGGGTGGCGGAGACGAAGGGATGCTTCGGCGGTGGCGGGTGGATGACGGACAAGAGGTCGGAGAACCCATTCGAACTGAGGGGGCAGAAATATATGCCACTGTGCAGTCGCCGGACCGCAGATGGCTGGTGTGCGGGTTGCGTACTCCAAAAGGTACCAAAGAAACCGCGAGGGTAGCAGTGTGGAATGCGCAGACGCGCGAAAAGGTCCTGGGCATTCAGGGTCACACCGAGACGGTGTTCTCTGTCGACGTTTCGCCCGATTCCACTACATTTGCGACGGGTGGGTCTGACAAGATGGCGTTCATCTGGAGAATGCCCACTGGTGAGCGGCTCGTGGGGCCACTTGAGCACGACGGTTGGGTTGTAGCGGTGCGGTACTCTCCAGACGGTGACCGCATCGCCACCGCTACCGCCCAAAATCCGGACGCAAAGTCGATCTGCATCTACGACAGCGAGAATGGCCAGAAACTGTTGGACATCCCCTTCTTATTTGAGGTAATGATATCGTCATGGCTCGCCTGGTCGGTTGACGGTCGTCGGCTCTATGCTGCCTCGTCAGGTGAAGCCAACTGTTTTGATACCTCCACCGGAGCCTTGCTGAGTAAGTGGACCACTCCTCCCGGATGGCCCGCTTCCATCGTCCTATCGCGCAATGGAAAGTTTGCTGTCGTCATCACATTCGACTCGCTATCATTTTGGGACACCTCTACCCACACAGAAATTGGTACCGCCATCAAGCAACGAAGCACCATTTGGTCTATTGCCCTCTCCTCCAACGACAACTGCATTGCGATTGGAGAAGACGACGGAACAGTCACTATCCGGAGTCTTCGAGGGATCCTTCCTAGCTCGTACTTCGCAGTAGATGTGAGTAATCCCAGTCATTGAGAGTTTAGGCCAAAACAGCTCATGCACAATGACCTACTCCCTCCTTTTCCTCACATCGTGAGTGCCTGAACATTTTTTCGCTTGTTCTGATCCATTTACTCTCCCTCACAGCGCCGTAGCTGCCGTATGTGTACCTCAGTGACGTGGTATTCAAATCGTGGACACATGGCGACTTCACTCGCGTAGAAGAACTCATGGAACAAGATATCGTACGGCCATGGGATACTTACCACCGCGCACGTGCGCTCGCTCACCGTGCTCTCGTGCGGACTCGTTCAAACGGGTGGGACATGGCCATGGATGATGCCAAAAAGGTAACCTTTGATCATCTGTTGTCCCATGTTGTGCTGACTATTGCACGCCAGTCTATCGAAATTGAGCCATCCGTCATTGGCTATATCGCATATGCAATTGCCCTCTCTGGCCGTGGACAACACGAGTCTGCGATGGGCATGTTTGACATGGTGTTCATAGTCGGTCCTCCAGGGAGCACTGCATTCTTCTTATTGATCAAGGTGTGCACCCGTCATCTTCGTCATCACTAGTGCCATTTTTCTTTTTCTTTTTCGTTTCACCCAGGCAATCATCTTGTTTGAATGTGGAAAACACGAGCATGCTATCGCCCGTGTAGATCGCTTGATCGATTTGATGGTTGATGACGAGTCGCCGTGTATCATTGTCAGGGTAAATTCGAGTAAACATGGCGATCCAACCAAGTTAACTAAGTTGTTGTGCAGGCTCAAATGCTTCTCATACTTGGAACCATGTCGATCAGAGGAGACAACAAACGCGCGATAGAATTGTTCAAGCGTGCGAAAGATGCCATTCCGGTTCGACAGGGGCCGCAGGACCTTCAGCTGGTAGTCATCTCCCTTGTAAGCTAAATCTTGTCGAGTTTCTCTTTACTCGCACCAACTCTGCCTGAAAGATATTTGGCTGGGACTTCGATAGACTCGCTACGGCAATTCAGTCATCCATGGTCAAAGCCGTGTGTACCATTGTTGAAACCCTCAGCGAAGCGGGGTTGCCGAGCGAGATGATCATGGACTGGGACACTGGTATGCTTTGTCTGACCAGACTAGAATGATACGCGCTGAGTTTTTGACGCCAGATATTGTTCAGCAGTGTGTCACCATGTTCGAAAGCAATGGTGATGAAGCAGCGAGATCCAAGGATCCTAAGCGAGCGATCGCACAATACTCCGCTGCATTGCTCCTAAATCCATTGAAACCTACGGGTCTCCTTGTCAAACGGAGCACTACCCGCTATATTTTGGGTTTATGGGAAGATGCATTGAATGATGCGGATAAGGTATAGCCTAACTCTCCTGGTGTCTGACGATTCTGAATTTGACCAACGCAGGCCGTTAAGACAGACCCCTCGAGTCCGTGGGGATATGAGAGAAAATATGCGGCTCTGCGTAGTTTGCTGCGACACGATGAGGCAATGGATACGTTCACCGACATGTTTTCCCTCATTGAGGGCTCCGTGGATCATGGTCAGTGGCACTTTGCAAACGTAAAGATAACATTGTGCCTTATATTGCACAGAACTAGCCAAGAAATGCGTTGCACCCCCCCGGTTGGACACGATCATCAACAATGCGGTCTATAGGGTCTTCGGGATATCCCCACTCGTGCTCATCGACGTCAAGAGTGGTCGCCTGTGCGACATGCCGGAACGACTGCATATATTCAAGTCTGAGCCGCAGTGCAAAGAGCTGATTTTCTCCACGACGGAGGACCTGGACGACAAACGCGTCCAGCGAGTGGTGGAAATATATTTCCGATATGTGATGCTTTCGCACGTATGGCAAGGGAGAGAACCAACATTCCAGGATGTAGAGCGGGCAGGCTCGGTCTGGGGGCTGGATTCGTCGCCACTTGATGGGAAGTTACAAAAGTTCTGCGAGGTGGTTCGCTCGGACGGATGTCGGTGGGCGTGGAGCGACACCTGTTGCATCGACAAGACGACCAGCACAGTGTTGAACCAGTCACTCAAAATGATGTACAGATGGTACGAAGCATCCACAGCCACGTTTATCCTTCTAGTGGATGTAGCATCCCCATCGGGCCTCGGCGACCTCACAGGCAGTATCTGGATGGCACGGGCTTGGACCTCGCAAGAGCTCCTTGCTCCAAAGGTGATCCGATTCTACGCACGTGATTGGGAGCCATACCTTGGAGACACCCGGTCCAACCACAAGGAGTCACCACAAATCATGCAAGAGCTTGCAGATGCCATCCACATTACTCGCGAAACCATCAATGCTTTCAACCCCAATGATCTCACTGTCCGAGAGAAGCTACGACTGGCTTCGGCACGCAATGCGACAGTGGAAGAAGACATAGCGTATTCATTAATTGGTATATTCCAGAGCGATATCCGGCCAGACTATGGAGAAAAAGAGGCTGCGTTAGGCCACCTACTAGAAGAGATTGTGGCTCGCTCAGGGGAAGTGACGGTACTTTCCTGGACCGGCAGGTCTTCGTCGTACAACAGTTGTCTTCCTGCCGCTCTTGCAGTGTACAGTCAACCACCTGGTTCTCCGCCTGCCATCAGCAATGCCGAAATGGACGTGCGGATTGCTGCACTAGAAATCCCACAATCCCAAACAGATGTTATACATATCCATGACCAGGTCACTCGTTTACCCCCTGCGCGCTTCGCCAACCGCCGACTACACCTCCCGTGCATCATCTTCCCAGTCAGAAGGCTTGGAATACAGGGTTCTGCAAGTGATCTAGAGAACTGTTACTGTGCTAAGGTATCAGGGATCGGCAATGTGGAATTCCGGACATTGGACAGGCTTCCGTTGATGGAATCACGCAAACTCATTCTCGTACACCCATGGATCCGTGATCTGCGCGATCCACTCGATGGTTTCACTTGGGGAAGTACAGTGGATGATGATGACGAGTCGGATCCTGAGGCTGGGCCTGGTTCCACGCCGAATTTACCATTGCATGCTCAGTCTGCCGCCACGATGGATGAGCTGACCCGAGCCTTGCGGTTGATTGTTCGCCTGCAACAACCATTCCATGCGCTGTTGCTCCAGCAACAACCCGACGGAGAGTTCAAGCGAGTTGCCGCTGAGCACGAGATCGTCGTGCGAGGAATCCGGATGTCAATCAACTTTGCCAAGAACTTTCATACTAGAGTCATGGAGATATTATAATGTGGTATGAAGTTCTATCATCTCGTGCTTCTTCTGCTATTGTCGTTTTCGCTTTGCTGTCTTGTTGTCTTCTTGACATTGTCTTGCTCACTGCCCAAGCATGTAGTTTTCCAACTGTAGCTTCACTATGATACTTAGCATGACTCCATATACTATTCACGAGTTGATAGCGATCGTGCTTGATCAATGATCACTTTCTCCATCATGATCCACACGGGATGCCATCCATCGTGCACTTAATCCGAAAACTCGCCGTTGGGTGCATGTGTTAAAAAGGACAGGAGACAACGAATGCAGTGAAACTGCCAGGTATGTGTGCCAATCACAAAGCAGCACCGCGGGCCGGGATATCTGTAGTCTAGTAGCCATGACCAGACCGTCTATGAGGCAAGCTCTCGATAGACGGCCTGTTGCCAGGCTAGCAAAGCTGTACCTATCAAACAGGTGAACATAACGACACCCAATGCTCTGCTCATCACAGCTATAAAGTAAATTGTGGCTGGCTCACTGTCGCAATCCACGATGTATTCATCGACTGTTGGCACTCGAGGATCTCACCCTCCACTCCGTGGAGTCGGGGAACACTAGTAATATAGAAGCATTGGAAATGTTGAAGTGAGAATGCCAACATGATGAGATATTTAGTCCATAGCTAATATATAAACCATATCCTGCTCCATACCACAGCCGATGAATTAGGCTATGGGAACAGTTACCCTCAAAGAAGCCACTCAGTTGATCATGAAGGGGTGCTCTGTCCTGCGTAACAAGAATCTCGCAGGGAAGGGATCTGACTATTCTTCGGGTCAGTGATATTTTCACCCTGTGGAGGTCCAATACCTTGTTCCCTTCATTTACATGCCTTCTGCTCTGCCTAACTTGGATCTGGATGAAGCTGCCAGTAATCACACTGGCCTTTAACTTGGGCTGTGTGGATGCACCATGCAACTAAAAGAGTTATGGCGAACATGAAAGTTCCAGCGACAATGCGTAACGCCAGATCGTTAGGATAACACCACTGAACCGCAACAGCAGCAGAGAAAAAAAACATCCTGGGAAAGTGTGCTCAGAAAAAAGTGATCGTCTACAGCACGCAGGACGCTCACCCCCACATGAGGAAAACATGCGGTAGGCTATAGACAATGGCAAGAGTCTCGAGGCCATGCTTTTCGTGCCATAATTTATTCAAGAATTTGGCCTATTCACGTCAGAGTTCTCAAGTCATGGATATCAAGAAGATAGGTACTGACAGCTTCGGGTGGGGTATTCCTTGTCTCCGTGTGGCTATGACCCATGAAGACCAAACCGAGGAAAATGCTCGCCGTGTTCGCTACTAGCGACATATAACCGAGGAATTGCTGAGGTGAAGTCCCTACGCCCAATTGTTTTGGAAGAAAGGCGGCATTGGCAATCAGGAACACAGCCGCCTGAAAGTTGTCCGATTATTTTGTTCGGTGCACGGATCTTTAGTGTGCTTACCAGTACTCTGGTTTCTTGGAGTTGGGAGTTCAGGTTGGTGACAAACATGTTCCATGTCTCTTTGGTTGCAACATCGTCAACAAAGGTTCTGTGTAACAGCCGCACGTTCTTCATGGGTGCCATGAATGAAAACAGTGCCACAATCATCATGAATCGCGAGGGGTGGTATATCCATCCATGAATGCTTTGGTCAAAATTGAGGCGCGCGCATTCTTCCCCGTGATAGTTGAGAAAGTAGTTGTTGTCTGCAATTGTGAAAGGGGAAACGTTGAGGAGTACGAGAACATCATGAGAAGACCTACAGAAGATGTGCATAATTCGACCTGAAAAGCATCAACCAGCGCTCTGTGGACTAATGAAAGATGTTCAGTTCACCTATAATGATCGCAGAGTGTTGACACTTTTCTTTCTCTCCGGCTGCGAAGATGAGAGGTGAGGGGGCATCTGCTACTGAATGAACGACCTACGATGGATTTTCTCAATGACGGATAAGTGTTTCTTCAGATCCTCGGAATTTAGAGGGCAAGATGACCTGTTCGACGTTAAGTGGTCTGTAGTTCTGATTATTTAATGCAAGTACAACAGCGGAGGCGAAGGGCTCACCGCACGTGGCATGAAGGATCTTGTTTACTACCTCATCTTTCAACTCCTGAGTAACCTCACAGAAGTTCGGGTAGAGATCCCAGTGGCTCCTGGTTTTTTTAGATTATCAACATAGCATATGCGATTGACTGGACGATATTGCGTTAGGTTCATGAATATCATACAACATACAACTCACCGTGTGACAGACCAGTAATGCGCTTGGATACCAAGCCCTAGCGGGTTGGAATCGTTCGGTGCACTCCAAGAGCCAGTAGCCCGGAACTTACCTTTGTGTGGAAGCGAGAGCTCGCCTCTGCAATCCTTGAAAATCTCATACCCATCCCATTGATCCAGCCAAAAGAGAGTCCTGGTTCGTGGGTTCACAAAATAATAACAGCACATCAAACCTAGGTCATCTAGTTTGGGTTCCAAGACCAGCTGAACTTCGTCGGTCTTCAAGAATTCGGAGGTATTTTGGTTCTCGATCTCTGTCTTCAGTTCCGACAACAAGAAGGTTCTGAAGTGTTCGATATCCGAGTAGATCTCTTCATCACATATGTTGACTTCCGCAAACGTTTTCTATGGAATTATACTTGAGATACAATGATAACGATATCAGACATCGTACAAATGCACTAACCGACTCGGTATGCACGAAGTAAAGAGCACCTTCTGGATGCCGGTAGGCTATCCACCCCACCGGGACATTCTCTCTGCAGATACAAGTTAAATGCAAGATATACTTCTGACGGAGTGATGGAACGAACGGTGTCTCGGGGTATTGGTACGACATCGCTTCAATTGTGTAATCGGGTTCGGATGGACATCTGGGATGTCAACATGAGCTTTGGGGCGCGTTACATTCCATGTACTCTACCTGGTCTTGCGACATTCATACCGGAGTACACCACTGACCGACATTGGGCAGAAACGAGGACCATCAGTGGCGGGTCCCCCAAGTTGATTTGGGTCATCGTCTCTGGGTGGGACAATATCGATGAGAAAGGGAGCGACAGAACGAGCTGGTACCGCCGTTGCCGAAGTGGGCGATGAATCGACGGCTACACCTTGTTCAATAGCTGGGGTACGAACACGAGCAAGGGTGCGGCCTTGATGCTCTCGATATGAGGCTCGTCCAGCGGCTCTTTGATAGTTGCAAGACTCCCGCGAGACAGAGGGCTGTGAAGAATGAACTGAAGATGGTCTTCTACTCCGGTGAGGTTCCGCTTGATTTGCATCGAAGTGGGGGTGAGTCGCGTGCGAGGATGATTGCGCTTCAGGAGTCTCAGACGACATATCCAGTACAAAACCGATCGTGCGATGCTGGGGACTGGGAGAGCGAGATGGGTTGGCAGGAATATCCCAGATCGGTACGTTATCACTATGGTAATCGTGGGGAGTAGTACTGGAACTTGACAGACGGAGGGTGTCAGCCGGAACTTGTAACGTGTTTGGATTGACCTCGCTGGGTTCATCGTAGAATGAGGCTTGGCTGCCAGCCATCCATGCAATGTTTTGCGAATAGCGTCTTGCTGGAGTAGGTGAATGATACGGGATAAGGTGACCAGATGGGCTTCTTGCACTGGTGTAAAGTGAGTCCAAGGGAGAAGGCCGTTTACGTTCATGAGCACCTGAGGGTCCTGGAGAGGGAACACTCATGGTGCAGATGATGCCACTATCCATGGTGACCGATGAAATGGGTGGTCGGACTTGACACTGATGGCCCAAGGTGGGTCTGCGTGGGTTCGTGCGTGTCCATTGGCCTAGGGAGGCGAGGAGTGATGCAAGTAAGTGATTTATCAGCCTAAAAGGTGTTAAGCCGCGAAGGGTTGTCAAGGATTTCAGAAAACGACTGAGTAGTCGAGTCAACAAATGCCTGTATGTTGACACTGACATCGTACCAGCGGAAAAGAACATGAAAGACTTCCACACGCCAATGAGGCTATCGGCTCGGGACATGTGCTTCTGGCGTTTTCGGTCCGGCGATTGATCAAGATGGCGATCACCTGACAATAGCCTACAGGCAAGGCAGAGCGAGGAGCACCCATATATGAATCGGGAATGCCCTATGGGTGTACTGTTCTGACCGTTTTCCAAGGCAGATGTCCTAAAAAATTTCGATGGAGACTGACTGTATTGATGACTTCCGAGTCAATTTAAGTTGTACTAGTAGATTCTTACCTTATTGATCAAAGTTCCCACTCGACTTGACTCCTCGACATGATGACCAAGAAACGCCGACGCACTTTCAATCACAAAGCAAGCTTGTCCACCACGACTGCACGCGTTTCGCTGACCAGTGTCCCCATCGAAATCCTCGCTGAAATCCTCCTCTACACATGTTCTCCTCCCACCGTCCTCGCCGTCTCCCGTACCTGTTCGTTCTTGTAC
>JBBPJQ010000877.1:0-15629 GCA_038088795.1 Boletus rex-veris
TTATCTATTACTATCGTCAATCTACCAGCATCTACACAGGACCAATGATTTTTCTTGGTTTCTTTTTTTCATCCTTGCGATTTTTTTTGCACCCATTACCCACCCCTGATGCCCTACTCGCAACGAGCTCCAGTTACGCTGTCTCTCGTGACGTCCCTCGCAACGTTGTCCTACGCTCTACGTCCTACGCTCCACGTCTTTTCCTCCCTTACTGTCCACCTCCTTGGTTTTGCGCGAGGTCCTTTTTGTTCTTTGCATCCACTCTATGCCTCCTTTTCTACTCTTTAAAAGTCTAATTAATTAAACTCCTCATGTCCGTCGCACCATCCATTGATTGATTATTGAATATTGAAGTGGAATTTAAGAACTAATGTGGGGCGTGATATGTAGTTCACATGATCATGAGTACGCTAACGTCGTCCAAGAACAAAAACGCATGGATAACGATACAATGTGAAAAATGTGCAATCCAAACGGCGATATGTAAGGAAAAAACAAAGATGGACGCAACGACAGCACAGGCGTCCTATGACGGTGGCGGTCGTCGAATCGCGAAGGGTGGTTTATTACTGCCCCCCGCAGTGCTCGGTGTACCACTACCATTTCCTCCAGCACCCGCACCGCTACTCCCTGTGGAAGTAGCATCGCCAGCGGCAGGTTTCAATCGCTTCACCAACGAATCATCCGACGCCGTCTCGTCCTCACGTCCGCGCTTATTAGCCGCACCCATAATCTGGACGCCGACGGTCGTCGTAGAAGACGACGCAGCGGCAGCCGTTGCAGCAGCGCTCGGCGAAGGCCCCGTGCCAGCTTGACCGTGACCGTGAGTGTGACCGTGACCAGGCGCGGCACCACGTATGCTCAGTCCACGACCGCGGCCGCGGGGTACACCTCGTCCGCGTGCGCCGGTGCCGTCGGTCGCGCCCAGGGAGACGGCGCCGCCGAGGACTCTGCGTGCTGGACCTGCGCCTGTGGGTGGGGCTGGAGCCGATGTTGAAGCTGGAGCCGCTGCTGCAGGTGCCCGCGCAGGTGCTGCTGGGACTGGGACCGCAACAATGGGGACTTTGGACGTGGATGCAACAGGGGTGGTAGGCGTGGCGGGACTAGGGGCGGGAGCAGCGGGGCTAGCAGGTACAGTCGGTGCTGCAGCAGGGGCAGAAGCAGCGGTCGCGTCAGGCACCAGTCCAGCCTTGCGCCATTCCAACACCTGCGCTTCCAGTTCCTTGAGCTTGTTCTGCGAACGCACGAGCTGCGCGTCCTTGAGTTTACTCTTGGCGACTTGTTCCATTCTACCTCGATCGACTGCGGCAGAGATTTCGTCGGCGTGTTTCGCTTGCACTTTCCTGTCGTGGTCGGCAATGGCAGCAGCCTCGATAGCAGCTTTCGTAGCGTCATCCGTGGCGCTCTCTGCCTTGGCAGCAGCAACGGCGATTTCGACAGCTCTTTTGAGTGCTACCTCGTGCTCCGCGCGTAGGGTTTCCATCTCTTGGGCATGCCTCTTCGTCACTCCCTCCGTATTCGGAGCAGCAGCTGAATTCGTATTGATCTCGCTCTTGGCTTTCTCGACAGCCGAAGCAATCGCCGATTCTCGCGTCCGTTGCATCTCCGAGACTCTCACCTGGAACTTTTCCTGTAGGCGTCGTTAAATCTCTATCGCCGAACCAAAGGGGTGAAAGCATCTCACGTTGGACTGCTTGACATTTCTGGCATCGTTGATCGCCTTGTTCGCTCGTTCCTCAGCAGCCTAGATGAACAAAGTGAACAATAAAACACAGCAGTGACAAGGTGTTTGTATACCTTTAAGCGCTCAAGAGCCTCGTCACGCGCTTGCATGAGTTCTGCCCTTTCTGTCTCCAACTGAGCTTTCAGAGTATCCGACGAGTCCCCAGAGGATTTGCTCCAGCTTTCCTTCTCAGCGAGCAACTTGTCCCTCTCAGACCGCAAGCTCTCCTGTCGAGAGGTTAGACGACACGAATCGTAACGAGTATAGCAACCTACAATAAGAGGTGTTTGATCAGGCAAAGGAGTCGATTGCGCAGTAGCAGCCTTGGAAGCCTTTTCATCAGCCAACGTCTTCTCCAAAGCCACCTTTTCTTGGCGTAGCAACTCGACTTGACTCGTGAGTTCCTTGGATGCCTCCGCGCCAGTTCCTGCACTATTACGCAACGAATCCCTCTCCACCACCACGCTCTTGAGCTCTGCCTGCAAATCAGCAAGCGTCCGATTCAACGCCGATTTCTCGCTATTCGAAGCACCGAGCTGTTGTCTGAGGTTGTTGGTCATGCTCCGCAGCTTGCGCATGTTTTCGTCATAGGTTGCCATCTACAACACGACAAAGCTCCAGAGGACTCAAGGTGGGGCAGAGCTCCAATGCTTACCTTTGTAGCGCTCTCCGAGTCCATTGCGTCGCGCTCAGATAGACGCTTCTCCAAGTCAGCTTTTTGTGTCTTTAGGTTTTCAACCTCTTCTTTCAACGTTTGCAGTTCAGCGGGATCGATGCGATCGTACTATGAGTGAGGGTCAATAAAAGGATCGACAGGTTGACGGAGACCTCACCTTGCTCAACAACTGCGTGTTACGCTCTTGCCAACGCTTGCTCTCATTCTCAAGAAGAGAGATTTGGGCATCCCGCGCTTGGAGTTCGGCGCGTGCCACACGAGCTTGTTCTTTCGCAGGTTCGAGTTCGGTAGAAAGGGCTTTGAGCTTGGCGTCCAACTCGCGCGAACGCTTAGAGTACGTTTCGCAGTCGGCACGTAAGGTTGCGTTGCTCTCACGGAGGATATTGAGCTGGTTAATCCGCTCCAACATCTCGGCGTGTTGTGCATCTGACGTGGCTGCTTGAACAGCTCGCTCGCGTTCCTACGAAATGAGTCTTAGCAACACAGGCGGAGGACAGCCCGGTGTCACTCACCTCTGAAAGCGTCTTGCGAACTTCTTGCAAGCTCTGACTCAAGTAGTCAAGCTGGGCCTTGAGGCGAACGTTTTCTTGCTTGCCAAGCTCGAGCTGCAAATCGACGATTTCCTTCTCCTTTCTGAGGTAAGCCACCACAGAACGCAGTTCAGACAACTTTGTATCCGCCTCGCCGCCAACGTCAGCATCGCCATTGGTGCTTTCCGTGGTGGAATCCGCAACTTGACGAATACGTGTCGCTTGTGAACTGACGCTGTCGAGATGCTGATACAGGAGAGTATTCTGAGCGGCCAGATCCTTGCAGCTGCGATACAAGATAAATAAGCCGAAAACTCGCGCGTCACCACAATTCCCTTACCGTGCATTGAGATCTGCAATCTCCTTATCCAGAGCCTCCTTCTGTTGCCTCCAACTTCCTTCCGAGGCCTCAAGTTTGGCCTGCGCATTGGCTGTCTCTGCCTGGTTCTGACGGACCGCAGCCTGTGCAGTGCTGAGTTGTTGCTTAATGTTCTCAATGGTCTTGAACGATTCTGCATGCGTAACCACTTCTCGTGAATACCTGTCTTCTGCAGCCTATGCAAGGCCGTCAGCAAAAAGACGTGCTTTCACTGAAAATGAATACATACCACGGCACGCTCTTCCAACGCGCGAACTTCGCGTTCGTGCGCGGCACGATCATTCTCCGAGTGTCTCTCCGAGGTGCTCATGTCCACAATCGTATCCTCGAGCGTCTTCTTGTCATTGGTCCATGCAGACCGCTCCGTTTCCAACGTCTTCTGAAGGTCGCTAAACTTGTTTGTCCATTGTTGAAGGTCTTGCTGAACGGAGTGGAGTTTCTCCTCGAGGGATTTGTATTCAAGCTCAAGGATATCATAAGATGACTAGGAGATGCTCTGCAGTATCACACGCATACCTCGTGTCTGGCAATCTGAACTTCGGCGTCCGCCTTGTATTCATCGTGCGTAGTGTTGAGCGCAGAAAGTGCAGCCTCGTTGGCCTGACTGATCTCCTGGAACTGCTGCATATGATTGCGAGCAGCGGTGAGGTCAACTTGGGCAACCTTGAGTTGTGCACTAAACAAGATATCCATAAAGACGTGTCTGCATATATGCTGGCGTGAAAACATACCGAAGGTCAGCGACTTCTTGCTCGAGTTGTTGTTCACGGGGCAGGTCTGGATCGGGCGCAGGAGCGGCAGCACTTGCACCGGCTGACCTTCTTTCATAGACGGCGAGTTTCTCCGCGTTGCCCTGAAGTTGGCGTGCAATTTCTTCCACCCGTTCTTGGAGATGTGTTTTGCTAGTTTCGGCTCTGACAAGGGACTCCCGTGCTTGGGAGAACTGTTCGGTCTAAGGGTACTGGATGAATATGGCCCGGATTTTCAACATGCGTGCAGTGACGCACCGTCTTATCCAAGCGTGACTGAAGCTCTTTCACGTCAATGTCCCTCTGGAGCGTGATATGTCTGAGGTTTTCGCGTTCTTGGCTCAGTTGCGACTTGAGATCTTGCCTATACGCGAGATGAGCAAACAGAGTCTTTGGAAAAAAAGTGTAAATATTCACGTCTGGTTCTCCATCATCTGCACTTGAGACTCGAGGCGTCTGCGATCGTTCTCTCCCGAACGTTCAAGATCATTGTGCATTCTCTGAACGTTGGCCATGAGATGTGAGAGCTGTGAACGCTCCGCAGCCAGGTTCTTGTTCTCTTCAGCCAGTCGATTTTGGACGTTCTAATGAAACCTATTGTCAGCCTTTGCGATTTTATCCCTTCAGGAACAAGACTGACCTCCCAGATCTTCTTTTCTGCGCGGAGGTTCGCAGCCTCGTTGCGAAGTTGTTCAAGATCGCTCTTTGTGACAGCCAACTCGTCCATGACACGCTCACGGTCAATGTCGAGACGTAATTGTTGATCATAGAGCTGCTGGTTGCGTAACGCCAAGCTATCCAGGTCTCGACTTTGCATGTTCAGTTGTTCCTGAGTCATCCGCTGGCGCTCTAGTGCAAAATCAAGAAGCGACTAAGCAGTATGTACACTGAGCTCGACTTACCATCGAGGAATTCGATCTTGGCGGTGGCCTTTGCAAGCGCTGCGTTGGCCTGACCGAGTTGCCTTTGTGCTTGAGCCAAATCTTCGCGCAGCTTCTCGGCGTCCATACCCATCTCCATCTTGTACGACTCGAACTGTGCTTGGACATCCTCCAACTCGGCGACCAAATCACTCGAGGGTGCGGGTGCGGCACCATTGACATCGCCATTGACAGCACCACGCGACGACGTGCGTTGCGCACGAGCGAGCATGGCCTTGAGCGCATCTCTTTCTTTCATGTACGCCTGGATCGTAGCCTGACTGCTCTTTTTCTCGCGCTCAAGCTGAGTTGCGAGGTCTTGCATGGCTTCGTGAGCTTCGCGAACAGCCTCGCTTTGCTCCTTCTCGAGGGCTTCACGGTAGTCACGTTCCTCAGCCTCCATCTTTGCGCCGAGCTCACGAACGATTCTGAGTAACTTTTGGTTCTGTTCTTGAAGGGATGGAATCGAGCGGAAGAGAACGAGGTTGTTCGTGATGACTGCATCAATATTATCAGCAGGCAATGGCGCCATTTCATCGAGCTCCTCATCCAAGGGGATCGAAGGATCAGTTCGTCGTCCGAGATCCTTGAGCAGCGTCTGAACTTGTCTGCCTAGGTCTGTGAGCTGATGTTGGAGAAGGTCGGCCTCTTGGTGCGACTTCTTTAGCTTCTGCGACGCTTCTTGGAAGGAACCAGCATTAGCATCACGTTCGGCGAGAGCGATCGATAACTGGTTAGAGAGTTGCGTGCATTCTTCCCTGAGGTGTTCATATTCCTCGCGCTGTTGTGCCAGGATGGGAGCCTGAGACCATGTAAGCGAGGGACCGAATCATACAGTACATCAAATCTCTCACCCGTTCCTCTATCTGAGCGAGAACATCGGAAAGCGTCCTGTCCATGTGATCGTACTCTGCACACTTCTTCGCGTACTCCTCCTCGAGGCGCACGTAGTCTGCGTAAACTTGTGTGAACGTCTTGCCGCTCTTTTGCACTTTGCTAGCCATCGCTACCGTCGGGCTTAGACCCAGCATAGCGTCGGTGGCAAGGTCGGGACTGGTGGAACTACGCCCAGGGGTAGCAGGCACAGAAATGCCACGACCAGCAACTGGAAGATCACCGCGATGCATCCTCTCCATGACCGTCTCCAACTGCTCCAACCGCTTTTCCACTTCTTCTCGAGCATGTCGCTCTTTCTCGGTTTCTGCCCTCAATGTAGCCTCGCGTTGCTCGGCACGATCGCCCACGCCTGCCCACTCGCGCTCGATATTCTCCACGATCTCTTTTGCTTGCTTCTCCCTCTCTTCCATGATGGTGACCAACCTCTTCAAGCCTGATGCCTCGGCTGTAAATGCCGCTTCTTGTTCTGCAAGCCGTCCCTGGAGGTCTTGTACTTTGGTGAGTGCCTGAGTCAACTGCTGTGTTGATGCGGCCTGGGTAGACTGCATAGCTCGAAGAGAACTATCAACAAGAGCATGCTTTTGTGTGAGAGAGTCGTGTGCTGATTGCAACTGGACGAATTCGGCATGCTTGGTCCGTCGGTAGTTGGCATATTCTTCTGACTTGGCGGTCAACTCGTTGTTTACGCGATCAGCTTCGGATTGGGCAAGAGAAAGTTGTTGAGAGAAGGTTTCAAGCTTGAACTGCCAACGAGGGTGAACTGTCGTTGAATGAGAGGGATGGACACGAGGGCCTACCTTTGTTGACGTCTCTGTCGAGCGAAGTTCGCGGACCTGAGTGTCGAGGGCTTGATGGTCTTGGCGAGCCTGACGAAGACTTGAGCGTAGGTTTTGAATTTCCTCTGTGGCACAAAGGTCAATGTCACAAAAAGTTCATTAAACAATTGATGTACCATCGCGTTGCGTTGCGTCTTCTTTGAATCTGCTCACGACACCAATGAGATCCCGCTTTTCTCTCTCGGTTTCCTCGACGCGATTTCTGAGGTGGTCGAGGTCTGAGACCGACGACGACTGCGAGCTTGTGAACAAAGATACACGTGTTTCCAAGTCTTTATTTGACGCGACTGGAAAAAGGGGGATGTAGAATGAAAAGCATACACCGTGTGTGGTGGGCACGCACCAAGCTGATCGCGCTCCTGCTTGCTGGTGGTCACCTCCTTTTGCAGGGTGTCGACCGTCTCCTCCAAGTCCTTTGTTTTTGTCTCTCCGTCCTGAATAGCTTGATCCAACTCAATGTCCTTGCGCTGAATGTCTGCTCTGAGCTCCTCCAAGTCGCGCCGCGTGTCATCCTGGTCTGCGACTTGGGCAAGTAAGAGTCTGTACACGGCGAGGACAGTTTCTGGGTCTGGTTTTGCAAACGAGACATCGGGGAGGATGTGTGAAAGGGTGTCAAGGTCAAGGTCTGGTGGTATGGGGACAAGGAAAGAGGTGGGCGCGGAGAACGAAAAGTCCTCTGTGCCCTGCGTAGAGGCTGTCTCATGGTCCTGCTCGGCGGCAGCAGCGGCGGCGGCGGCGGCGGCTGCCTTTGACTTGCGACGTGTTTTGACCATGCTCGACGTTGTCCACGCTGAGCCCAAGTCAGGGTGCAATGCCTGTCTAAAATTCCCACGCCATTTTATAACACATCTCTTTTTTGGTAATGAAATGGAGATTGTCTTTTTTTTTCCTCCATCATGTCTTTTTTCAATTCTATCGGGTGAGTTTATGTTTATACAGACATTTTTTCTCGACGAGTCGCTCATCGCGTACACAGACGCTCCATGTCGCGCAATCCGCGCGCTCAAAAACGCTCCCCGACACCCACATCAGCTACCTTCCCCGATATGCCTCCCCCACCCGTACCGCCTTCCCCGGCAAGTCCAGTACCTTCCAAGCCTCTCTATCTCTGCAGTCCCTTTGTCGAAGCCGCCTTGGTCAAAGGCAACTTCAAGACGATCGTCGTCCTTCCAAAATACGTCGACATCATGGAATGGGTCGCCGTAAACGGTGCGTCGCTTCTCGTCACGCGCTGATCGCCGACATCGTGACAACACGACAGTGTTTGACTTTTACACCAACCTCAACGAGTTTTATGGCGCCATCTCCGAGTGTTGCACCCAACATTCATGTCCTACCATGTCAGCTGGGTCAAAGTGAGTGTCTGTCGTACTTGCCCCATGCATTGGCTAAATCCACTCCATAAAGTCTCAGCTACACTTGGGTCAACCAGGATCGCAAGAGCGTCAATCTCGCTGCACCAACGTACATTGATTACGTCATGACCTGGGTCCAAAACCTACTCGACGACGAAAATGTCTTCCCCACGAAATCCGGTAAGACCCAAAACGCACCAGCGACAGTCCCAAGCTTACCCGGTCCATCGCAGGCCATGACTTTCCCCAGTCCTTTCCCTCCACCATCAAGCACGTCTACCGTCAACTCCTCCGCGTCTTTGCCCACATATACCACGCACACTACCCACAAATCCTCCATCTCCGCTCAGAACCTCACTTCAACTCACTCTTTGCGCACTTTTTGGCATTCGGAAGGGAATACGAGTTGTTGGATATCAGGGACGTCAAGGGTGCTGTCAACGCATCTGTCGGGGTCGGTTTGCTATGGGACAAGTGGAGGGAGATGGGCATCTTGGAAGGATAAATATCAGTCTACCTGTTGTACTATACTTTGTCTTAACTGTCACATACCCTCATGCCACGCCAATTCATCGCCGAGCTCGAGCGCACTCCAGACCACACCCACGTCCTCCTCATCACCACCGGCAGCGTCGCATCCATAAAAGCCCCGTTAATCGTACAAGAACTCCTCAGAGTCAGTTACCTCCATTAGACGGCGCACGCACGCACACTCATTGACCCAGTATAGCAACGTCAAAGTCGAAGTCGTCGCCACCAAACAGTCCCTCGCCTTTTTCAACACGACCGACGTCGAGCAGGCCGGTGCCCGCCTCTGGACCGACGACGACGAGCGGTCGGTACGCCAATCGCTCGAATGTCGCTTCCAAGACCCCACCGCTCACCCCGGTCATACAGGAAACCTATACCATCGGCGATCCCATCCTGCACATCGAACTACGACGCTGGGCAGACATTGTCCTCGTCGCACCCTGCTCCGCAAACACACTCGCCAAAATTGCAGCCGGATTATGCGATAACCTCGTCGTGCGTCCCTCTTCCGTCCCGTCTCTTTTCCGCTCACGTCATCATCCTTTCGGGTGTTGGCGACAGACGTCCGTCTTGCGCGCCCTCGCGCCATCGACACCGACGTACATCTTCCCCGCGATGAACACCCTCATGTACGAACATCCCTTGACTGCGCAACATCTCCGCGTCGTGCGCGAGGTCGTCAAGTATCACGTCGTAGGGCCGATCGGGAAAGGACTCGCATGCGGAGACGTCGGTATGCGATCCCATCCACGCCCTCCGTTGCACGTGGCTCATTGACCGCTTGGCGTGTACAGGTCTAGGTGCAATGACAGAGTGGAAAGATATTGTCCAGACCGTGGTTGACAAGATGCAGCTGCAACTGAAACCATGAGATCATCCATCCCTCCAAGTCAACTGATATACCTTGGACTGGGCATATCCACGAAAGCGATCAAGCAGGTAGAGAGGGGATGTACTTTCATGTCCTCGTACAGTGTATGATACTGTATGTATAGTCACCACCCCAATGAAGCAGAACGAACTCAGCTGTCGGATGTACCCTTGTTGGCGGCCTTGTCAAACAACTTGACCCCTCTCACATCCATGACGAGTCCCCCTCCCACTTGACATTTCCCGACACGTGCATGCGCTACACTCCTTTCATCCACCGACACTTTTAGTGCACCGAGTAGCTTTTCGCTTGTGTGTGGAATAAACGGTTGGAGAAGAATGCCCGTTATACGGAGGGTCTCGAGGGCAGTAAGGTAACATGACAAGGCGACATCGGGTGGATGCGCATCCGACCAAGGTTTAAGAATTGTCAGGAGCGCATTCGCCTGTTCAATCAGTTACTCAATGATGATGAAAGATGAGAAGCGAGAAGCGACACACGTGTCTCAGAACCAGCACGATCGCTTGAAGTGCGTCCCCCACTTCAAAGTTTCTCATGGACCGCGAAACCCGTCCTCCAAGGTCATCGAGCAACGCCAACAACTCTTCGTTCGTCGACAGCCTACAGGTTTCGAGGTCCAACGAACTCGTCAAAGCTCCCGACAAGTCCAATTTTGGGAATTGTCTAGAAAACAAGTCGCAATACAACAACGGTTCGGAGGAGGCCGTCGTTGCTCTTGCAGCTCGCCTCTTGATAACAGTCGATGTCACTCGAAGGAAGTAGTTTGCAAGCGAATTCCGTATCTCATCTGCATGCTTCCGGAGCTGGTCCTCGGACCAATCTACAATACGACGTGTGACTTCGCTGCAGCGACCAACGTCATTCACGAGAACTCACCAACATCATCCCGGAATCTCCCTCCGACGCGCGCAAGGTAGAACCGAACAGCATCCACGCCGTAATCATCCATCGCAGCGATAGGATCGGCCACATTCCCGAGCGATTTCGACATCTTCTTTTGCCCTGCCGTCCAATGGGCATGCGCCAGCAGCGTTTTCGGCATCTCGAGGTCCATCGCTCTAACGATCTCAGGAAGGTAGATCGCATGGAACCTGACACGCAACGAGATCAAAAGCTAGACGCGCCACCAAGCAGCCCCAAGACGTACCGAAGAATGTCTTTGCCAATGACTTGCACGTCGGGGGGCCACACCGTCGTCCCGGAGGAGGGGTACCCCACCCCACTCAGATACACCAACAAGGCATCGAACCACACGTACACGGTCTGACTCGGATCCCCGGGCACAGGAATCCCCCACCCGATTCTCTCTCTCGGTCTGGATATCGACAAGTCCTCGAGTCCCGTGTTCAAGTCCTGCACGACTGCGTTCTGGTACACGTCCGGGTATATGCCGCGCGACACCAACCCATCCTCTGCGTTCACGTTACGTTCCGCAGTGGTGGCATAATACGCGAGGAGCACCTCGCGGAACTGGGACAGTCTGAGCTTGTAGTTGACTTCGCTGGACCATTCTACCAAAGAACCAGTCTCGGTCGCGATTTTGGTGTCGGGGCGCGTCGGATGAGACGTGACGCGAGAAGATGGATAAAAGCATTCGTCGGTTGTGGAATAGTACCCCTCGTAGGTATCTTTATAGATGAGTCCCCGGTCCGCGAGCGTGCGCTGCACAGTATTTTAAAAAAAGAGTAAGGAATGGCATCTAGACAAGCACTCACCCAGACATGCTCGACGGTATCACGATGCCGTCGTTGCGTCGTACGCATGAACACGGTCGCGCTTATATTCGCTCTCTCGCCGAGTGTCTATACATGCGCGAAAACGGGTGTCACAATGAACACCCATAAGAGTGTGAATGTGAATACAACACACACGAAATTCGGCGGAGAGGGTGTCGCACCATGCGAGCGGGTCGACGCCTTTGGCTTCGGCTGCTTGCTGCATCTTCAGACCATGCTCGTCAGTGCCGGTGAGGAACACCACGGGACGCGCCGGGTTTAGTATGCGCTGGAATCGCGCGATGATGTCGGCGGTGACGAGCGACTGGAGGTGTCCGATGTGCGGGCCTTGAGACCACGTCAGCGGGTGGGTGCGACGAACAAGGGCGGGCTTGGCTCACGAGCGTTGGGGTAGAATATCGGTGTGGTGACATAGAATGGTTTGTCTGTGCTTTGCGTTGCGTTGTGTCGTCGGACAAGGAGCACGACTGGTCTTGAGAACGCGACATGCGAGCTACGAAATCTCGAGCGGAGACCTCTGCAAGAGAACATGCAGGTGAGGGAGTAAGTCGGAGCCAATTATCCCATTTCAAGCCGAACAAGTATAACATTATTCAACGTTCTACATACATTTCACTGATATGCTGTTACACCACCCTTGTCTGTGTCTCCCAATTGCACTCAATTGTTTCGAGAGACTCCACCGTCTGTCATGATGCCGCGACTCGAAGTTGTCACAGGCGTCACGTGCCAATGCAAGATCATACCCATCCGATAACAACATACACCCTTTGACGAATTTGTGTAACCGCTTCAAGAGGCGTGGTCCTAATGCGATCCTTGTTTCAGATGACTTTGAGGAAGGAGAGCACGAAAAACTGGACAAGGATGCCTTTCCAGTTATCTCCCCTTGTGCTGCACCTTTAATTCTCAGTGCTATTACCATGCAGTGCGAAGGTCGCCTGATCTCAAAATATCTTAGTGTGATGGAATCCACAACCCTCTTAAACAGAAAACCAGGTCAGTCCAGCATGCGGGTCAGGGCGAAAACATCACACACCTACCTATGTACCTACCAAAACGAGCGTGCGAGAACGAGAACACCTCGCCGAGCTAGGACAAACGAAGAAGTCAAGATTGCGCCGTGTCTCAGGCTGAAGAAAAAAGCTGCCCTTGAACACGAACGTGTCGAGGATCAAGTATTAATCTTTACAGCCACTTGTTGATTTCCAGAGTTCCTATAACGATCCCAGGTAGTTTGGCATTGGCGAGTGGAAGGTGACAAGGAGGTGGAGACGCCAGTGAATGCGGGGAGTTTGAAGTGGGGAGTTTGAATGTTTTCCTGAGCATCGACATGTATGAGATTGAAAGGGGAGGGTGACCGTGCGGAGCGCGGTGAGCTGGCAAACGACAAGTTTATGTGTGACCAGACCACCATAAAGTCGACTCGGCATTACGACAGGATCAGACGAGGGGTCTGTCTGTATCTGGTCACCCTCAAGTCTCGATTGGCAAGTGCCAATTACTCGGCCCCTCGAAACACGACTACGAGATGGTCAGTCCAGTTTTCTCCAGACGGACGTTTCATCAGCGACCATCGAGCTCACGCCTTTCAAAAGACCCCGAACATCAATCTCAGGGCGGGGATGGTCGACGCCAACCGTCGTGCCCTCGTGTCGTCCGGCTCGCATGCGGTCATACGCCATCACGGTTCTGACTCAGAATTTGGTCGGACAACGTGCTCTTCCACTGAGAGGTTGATCCGCGAGAATAGAAAAACCTGGAGTAGGACATAGACATGTTATGCTCAGCAACGCAGCTGATACTTTGGATTCATCTACAACTCAGTGCGCCTGTGATGATTTTGAAACGGTAGTGGGAGGATAGTGGCTGACCGTTTAGTCTCAGCAAGCGAATGGTACACACGAAGGGGAAAACCAAGTTGCTCATCTTTGCTTTCTATCTCTGAATCTACTGTGATATCATGTGGCATGCCTCGAGCATGTCGATAATCATGTCGATAATCAAGAACCCCAGGCAGCCTCTTCTTCTGCCGTTTTCCTTCGCGCAAACACATGAACATGTGCCAAACCGCGAATACTTTGTAACCTCTGCATCGCGGGTTCGCAGTCAGCATTCGCTGAAGAGAAACAAATCGCCGGATCGCACAAGACGTACCGGAGGGTTGACAAACCATGCGGCTTCCCATCGATTTTCTTTCCATCTCCGTTTCACGAATTCGTGCACCTCTTTCCCTGCGTTCTTTACTACTGTCCCTTCTACTTCACTCCCGCTGGGAGAGCGAACGAGGCTGTCCATGGTGATACCCCACTCGGCCAGTGCCGGTAGACAGGACTCGAGGGAAGGGAGACTCTCGATGCTGTCCGTCGAGCCTGTAAACCCACAAAGACCGTCTTGCTGAATGCGGGCTTCGATGGCAGGCGGAATCAGAGTGGGGTGGAAAACGGGCACTCGGCTCCATATCAAGAAATGTTCGATTTCGGGAGGAACTGCAAAAGTGCATCGTCAACGACCCAGACTCGGGCAGTCCGTGACTTCACGTCTGCCTCACCCGAGTACGGCCAGTCGTTTCGTATGATACAAATCAGCTCCGAGTTGAATGGTATATCGGCTTTGAAATATTCGGGGGTGGGATAGAGTTCTCGTCCCCCATTCTCTGTCGCAGCCATAGGCTGATCGTCCAGCGCCATCGATGAGGTGAGCAGTGAAAGGGTGTCGGGTTTACCCCACTGCAACCGATAGTTCAGAAGGTAGTCGACTACACTGAACATGTCAGCCCGAAGTGCGTCGCTTATCACTGGCAAGCAATCCACGATGCACGCACTGTTTGATCCATATTGCTCTTTGATTCCGATGGCACATTGGTCATATCGGGCTTGCAGCTTTCTATCGCGCTTCAGCAGACCGAGATCCCTTCAAAAGCCGTCACAGCGAAGATGTACAACGGTCGAAAACCAGAGAGACGTACCCCGAGTTGACAAAGGTCTTTAATTGGACCCACGTAAACCGTGCGGGGTAATGGACCCGCAGTTCGTCCATGGTCGGAGGCCCTGAGCGAATGGCGACTTTTTGAACATCAGGAAGGACATGGGTTTCGACGGTCATGGTCGCCTGCAAAGTACGGGAGGGTGGATGGATCAACAACACGTACGGGTTTGAAAGTAACAGCGGATAATTAGTAGAGCCGAGCAGCCATCGCTTCGCAAAACCAAATACTCGGACCAGGACCACCGTGGTGGGAAGCCTGGCGGGCCGCCTCACGCCGGTCCGAGCAAACAACAGAATATCTGATAAACAAGTCCGAACCAGAGGAGCATGGTTGTGTAAAAGTACAAATGCAAATGGGGATACACTAAATGAAGAGTATCAGACGTGTAGTGAATCAAGCTGACGTCGTGCACTACTTTTTTACTTTGCTCTTTTTGCTGGTCGATTCTCCGCTCTTATTTTCAGCCTTCCGTTTCGCTCCAGGTTTAGCCTCTTTCCCTTTCCCTTTCGTATCCTTCCCCTTCCCTACCTTGCCCTTATCTTCTTTGGTTTCCTTGGGCTGGACTGTGAAAAAACCGTCAAGACGGCCCTGCTGTTTTGCATTGAGGAATTTTTGGAGCTTGTCTGCGCCTTTTCGCACGCGTTCTTCACTGTATCAAAAAAGACATATCACAAGGAGAATGACAATGTGGAACGGTCACGAACTTGAATCCCTTTTCCACTACCAAAAATTGTACTAAGCCTTCCACGTCAGGGTCCTTCCATTCGAGCTGTCAGATTTCATTGTGAGTTCACGGTACGTTACTGGGGAAGTGCAGAATTACCTCGACTTCTGAAGCTGGCAATACGTCTGGTTTCTCAAACAATTTCTTGGCTTCTTCCCAAGGCCACTCCTCGGGAACTTGGATACCCCCTTTCTTTTTCTTGCCGCCCTCCTCAGCATCAGCAGCCTTGTCCTCTTTCTCAGCTTGTCTAGAGGGAAGAAAAAGGTCAAGTTTTAGTATACCAGATATTGTAAATAACTTGCTTCTCCCGTAGGTGTTCAACCACACCCTTTAACCCATGATATTCTCTTATCAACTTCAATGCACTCTTGGGACCGATACCTTTGATGGGCTCGAGATAGTCACAACCAAGTAATATGCACAGGTCGATAAACTGTACCCTTGTATGATGAGGACAATCAGGACACATTGGAACGGCACGCACGTGCGACATATTCATTTCGAGTGCCTGAATGGCCTTTTCAAGGTTTATCTCTGAAATGGGAGCTTTCTTGGCTTCGGAGAAGGTGAGATGGCGGTACAAGATTGGGGCAGCAAACGTGAGAGTATCCATATCTTCCGAACCGGCGGCGTATACCTGCAAAGAGGAGCTCAACGACTGAATGTCTGGTGATGCTCACGGTGATCGTACC
>JBBPJQ010000878.1:0-15619 GCA_038088795.1 Boletus rex-veris
ACCGGTTTCGTCGACCTACGGCTCAGCCAAGAGCCGTTTCTTGCTCCACAACTTTTGAAGCTTTTCCCAGGTCTGGTCTTGTTGAGGCTCTCCTTTGAATTCGGAACCAAGGTTGGGAGGGGCACAGCCGTTTGTCACCTAGTCCCTGTACCTGGTTCGAGATGGAAGGCGTATTCGCTCTATACTTGCTTACAGTCCCTCAACGATTTCCCTGAGCAGGTACAGTGTAGATGCTCGAGTCGATCTTGTCAGGCTGATCCGGAATATAGATCGGCCTTCTCCGTCGACATACCGCCGAACACGGCACTTGGGAAGAGAGACGACGTCGAGAGGTCGATCTTGCGGATGGCGATCCGACCGTGCTCGTGATTGGCGCTGGCCACTCTGGCCTTGAAGTTGCTGCGAGACTGAAATACCTCGGTGTTCCGCACCTCGTCATCGAGAAGAAAGCTCGAGTCGGTGATAACGTGAGTTGCCGCCGTGCTCTAGCGCACCACAACTCGGGACTCACGGGGTGTTAGTGGAGGGACCGCTACAACGCGTTATGCTTGCACACTCCGGTCTGGCACTCTCAAATGCCATACATGCCGTAAGTCTCGATCGGTTGAGATGTGCGTTTATGTTCTCTTTACCATGGTCTGTTTAGATTCCCACCAACCTGGCCTGTCTACAGTCCAGCTCGAAAGGTACGACCCAGCAAACTCAATATTATCATTGAATCACTGATGCGATTGGGTTAGCTTGCTGACTGGCTGGAGGGTTACGCCAACTATCTTGAGCTCAACGTGTGGACCTCGTCTGTGATCACCAAGACGGAATGGAATGATCACCTGAAGACGTGGACCGTCGAGATTAACAGGGACGGAGAGGACACTCGGATTCTCAAGGTGAAACACCTAGTCTTTGCGACCGGCTTTGGAGGTCATCCAAAATCGCCGGATATTCCAGGCAAGGTAAAATCTCAAGTTGTCCCCAAGGTCATATTGATGATATTCTTTGGCAGGAGGACTTCAAAGGCGAAGTCATCCATTCTTCTGGATTCACCTCAGCAGCAAATTACATTGGAAAAAGGGCGGTCATTGTTGGTACTTGCACCTCTGGTATGTAGGTGTGATACCCAAGAGCGTCTTGTCTAATACAGACTCAAGGTCACGACATTGCTGAAGACTTTTTCAACCACGGCGTTGATGTCACAATGTAGACCGTGTCAAATCAGATTCAAGAGCGCATTCTGACTTACGCTACACCTCTCTAGGTACCAGCGTTCATCCACGCACATTGTGTCTGTTGGAGCGGTCAAAGACATGCTTGGTGGTGTGTCGCTTTGTCCATTGTGGTAAACGGCACCCATTGACGGCCGCGATTGAAAAGTGAACTACAACGAGACTACTCCGACTGAGATCGCAGATGTCTATCACACCAGTCTGCCATATGCTTTAGTGAAACGGATTCGCCAACGCATTGTGTCCCACAGTGCGCAAACCAACGATAAGTGAGTGTGAAACCTCAGTGTTCTATAAGATGCGCTTTAACAACGGCTCCCAAATAAAGAGAGGTTTTAGATGGTCTCGCCAAAGCGGGGTTCAAGACAAATCTCGGACCATATGGGGCTGGCTTTCTTCATCTTTTGTTCACGAGAGGAGGAGGGTACTACATTGGCAAGTCACTTGAAGATGATGGATGCAAATGATCTTACCCTCTTTTGGCGATAGATACTGGCACGACCAGACACATCATCAATGGCGATATTAAACTCAAAAGCGGGAGCGCGATCGAGCGTTTCACTGAGAAAGGGCTCAAGTTCGCGGATGGGACGGAGCTCGAAGCGGACATCGTGGTCTTCGCGACCGGGTAAGTATACGCACTTCCCCTTAGTACGTGCCAATACCGATCTGAGGCGTATCTCGTGCTTCTTGAAGATATGGAGATCCGCGCGACAGCATGCGCGACCTCTGTGGGCCCCAAGTCGCCAACAAGGTGAACAAGGTGTATGGCCTCACGGCGCAGGGGGACTTGAATAGCGTTTTCGGGGACTGCGGGCATGAAGGCCTATGGTTCGCCGTTGGTACGTCATCGCACACCAATCTCGCATGGAGCTTCACATTTTTTGACGTGGCCTTGTTTAAAAGGTAGTTTCCAGTTGGCGCGTTTCCACAGCCGCCATCTTGCGCTCCGTGAGTGACTGCGTGCATGACGGGGTATCTCATGACTGAGAGAGGTTGCAGAAATCATAGCCATTGAAACCGGCATCTTGAAGAGGTCTGAGGTCAAGTTTTGATGAAGAGAACGCTCCGGGACGATCGCAGTTGCAAGTGTCTACATGGATTATACATCTACATCTTTGTGGTACCCGAGCAAGAATAAAAGTGCATCAGGCAAACAGGACAACCATGCATTGGGATTACATCCGTGTTTACACTCTAGTTTGGATATTAAAGCTCACTCGCGTTTCCTGCTCGCACGGCTCCACTATCGTCCTCTGTTGTGGGTGGTAAGTAACTTCAAGGCCCGATCCGCGGGTGTCGGGAGGGGAAGAGGAAATGGGGGACGAGTTTAACTATATCAAGACGCATGGCGGAGAGAGTGCGGGGTATGCTGCGGGCAAGCATGTGAGCGATTTGGAAAGGGAGTGTAGTGGCGATGTCGATGTCGACGCCGACTCAAACGTGAGTCTTCGATTTTCGTTATTCATTCTCCACATGATGGGCAATCATGTCAGTGAATGGCTCATAAACGGTTTCCCATTGATGCTTGCGGGCGTTCCCAACAAGCAAAGCGCTGGCATTTCCATGGCTTTCCGAATTGCCGACAGTCGCCGGCGGAACCGTGACGACACTGTGAAACATAGCTGCACTAACGATGGCTGCAGTCAAGAATGACAGTAGTTGAACGTTGAAAACAGTGGGAGACGAGGCGCACTGTATTCAATTGTGCCGCGCTCTCACTCGCTCCTACCTGTTTCGTCGATCTAGTACGGCTTTGCCACAGTGGGCCGTTTCTTGCTTCACAGCTTTTGATCCCTCTATCATGATACGTGCTTGCAATCCCTCAACGATTTCCCTGAGCAGGTATCGCTGTAGATGCCACTCGGTCTTACCAACTTCAAGCTAATCCCGAATACAGATCGGTCCTCTTCGCCAACATGCCGCCCAACATGGCACTTGGAAGAGAGACGACGTCGAGAGGTCAATCTTGCGGATGGGTAATCCGACTGTGATCGTGGTTGGGGCTGGCCACTCTGGCCTTGAAATTGCTGGGAGACTGAAATATCTCGGTGTTCTATGCCTCGTTATCGACAAGAAAGCTCGGGTTGGTGGTTGCCGCCGTGCTCTATCGCACTACGACTCGGAGACTCACAAAGTGCTAGTGGAGGGATCGCTACAACGCATGATGCTTGAACACGACGATTTGGTAGAGTCAAATGCCATACTTGCCGTGAGTCCCAATCGGTGCCACCGGTGAGATGTGGGTTTCATGTTCTCTTTATCACGATTTGTCCTAGGTTCCCACCATCCTTCCGTACATACTACGCATGTACTTCTAGCATCCCTGGAGATTCAATGGACTTTGCGGTCCCTCTTTTCCAATGCACAAGAGTCTTCTATTCCTCGACCATGCAGAAAGCCGCCTCGTGCAACTGACGCCGTTTATGCAGTCTTCAATAACAGCACGATGATCCCATTCATTACGATTTGGCCACCTGTTACTGTATGCGTGTTCGGTTGTTGGATTGAACGTTTCCCAGAAGGCCGATACGTACCTGACGGGATATGGATCAAACATGTCCTTGTATTTCACCATGGCGGTGACCATCGTTCCGCGCGGATGGCAGACGGCCTGTCTCTTGTGCGAGTGGCGGGTGGGTATTACGCTGTCGAATAGGGAAGAATGCGGACGACAGTGATGGTGCCCTTGAACGACGGGCATCCATCATGGAATTTGTACTACACTGGAGAATTAATGAGTATGGGATACGTATTCCAATCAATGTAGAGATGTGTCACTTGCTGGAGGTCGTAATCAACTGGTCATGTCAGTGGTGTCGAGTCCTTTGAATGAGTATTTCCAGATGCTGGCTTGGACCCGGATCATGTTAATACTGCTATAAACCGTCCTGTACGTAGTAGAGCGCACTGGTGTGGATGTGCCGACTCCGAGGACGTGGGGGGGTTGAGTTTGTGGAATTCCTTGTCTTGAATGTACTTGAATCCTCGGAGGAGGCCCGGACCGGTACATACATGGATGCTGTATATGGAACAGACAGTGGACATGGAGTGCACGCGATAGGCGGAGTAGTCTGGTGACCGTCTGAGTCATCGTTCACAGAGGACATTCCATTTGGGCCCCTCCGGGAGACACGGCACCTGGTCTTTGTTTAGTGTCCTCGGATCAGCACATGAATGGAGCATACATCCACACAACAGTCTTTCCGTTCCGATCTACGCATTGCCTGTATCCTGTGCATCAGCTCAGGGTTCGAAATTAGTACACCCGATTGCACTGGACGAAGGCAGTTCTCGGAGAACCTACGTTTCCTGTGCGAGTGTATTAATATTAATGTGGAGGTGTATGAGCAGGGTTACGGTGCGGCATTGTATGTGTAGCACGGTCCCACGGAACTCGTTGGCACCATGTAGGATGAAGCATTGATCCGTACTCAGATTGACGATGCACGCATCTCTGTTTTCAAGGGGATGAGTGGCGAGCAGCCATGCGTCGATGCAAGATACACAGGCAACGACGTGTACAAGATGCGTCCCTTGGTGTCAGCGCGGGGCATGTACATGTCAAACTTGGCAAGTCGACGGGCACCGGAACAAGCCGAACCTACTTGTCATTACTACCACAGCATGTCACCTGCAAGGCACGCACAAGGTATATTTCTGACTCTAGCTATGGCTAAAATGATGAAGAGGGCTCGATTCATTGGTGCTGTGGAAGCGAGGTTGGACTTAAAACCACACCAGGCATGCCATCGCTGCGTTCCTCAACAGCTCACCTTCCTAGTCTAAGTAGCCATGGCTAGCAAATCGGATGCCGGAGAGAAACAATCACGACCTGATCTGGAGACGACAGATAACCTGGGAACGTCACGGTCTCGTGCACCAACTGTGGGTTTTTGAGACTTGGCTGCTGATTTGCCGGATTGACCTATCTTGCAGGACAGTATACAGGCACCCAGTGCTTCCGACGCTCACCCCCAATGTACTGGGCAGAAATTTCAATGCAAGGAGAAAACCTCTGCACATACTGTTATTACAAGTTCGAAATGCCTATCTTCACATGGTTGCGAAAGTTGCTGAATGAAAGCCAGGTATTCGAGCGACAGGTGTCGCCCTTGGCCTTCGACGACTTCCCGCCGGCTTTTACACCGTGGTGCATCACACTGGCCTTGAATGGAGAACTGAAAACAAGTGTTCATCAGTGGGTGATGATGTCGTCGAATGGAGTGGGCCAATCCCGCTGTGAGTTCCTCCTTCTCCGACCCAGATTAGTGCTCACAGAAGTCACAGACCGTCGGATCTATCAGTTAGCATTTGTATTGAGGTCTATGCATCCTTCGAATTCCAGCCAATGTTGGGTACTGGGGAACACCTACGAGAGTTGACAATGACTGTGGATCAACTATTGGACTGCAGTGCAAAACATGTTCGTAAGTGGGACAGGATTTTGCGTCACGATCCGGGCACTCATACGATCGTAGCATTTAGCCTCTTCCCAAAGAATGGTGACATTGTATCCCCATGTTCATCTATTCTTGTGACGGTCAATCAGCGGAATGGCGCGAGCAGTGATTCATCGGCGTCGAGGGTCCTTGGCCCTCTTTGTGTAACCAGGCGACTTCTGTCAACCACAGCAGCCCTAAACGACTTGGAAGACGCAACGAATCACGGTCACAGCGCTCTCTCACGTTACCAGAAACATGGGGAAAAACGAGACCTGAAGCATTCGGTTACAGAGTTTGAGCGGGCACTCAACAATTGTTCGCTTGACCATCCTTGTCGCGCGGCCGCTCTGTCGAACCTGGCTATGGCGAACCTCATCCTCTGTCAGGTCGAGGACACGGTTGCTTCCTTCGGGATCCCCATTCAGATGTATCGCGATGCGCTTGCTGCCCGTCCTGTCGGTCACGCTGGCCGTCCATCCATATTGGTTCAGCTGGCTGCGGTGCATTTGGCACGATTTAAGAAGCAGAAGGACGATCTCGATGGAGCACGAGTTGAGGCACTGCTGCATGAGGCATCAGAGCTCAGCTCCATTGACAGTCATGAGAACCGAGCTGTGTCTTTCATGCTGCAATTATATGCCAGCCATAGAGTTGGCCCTGACCATGCAAGTGGCCAATCGTCAGTGGACTCGCATCCAGGTTCACGCTTAACAGACGAGGACGCTTGGATCACAAGTGTCCAGCTGTTGAAGCGGTTCAAACGATACGGTGATCTAGCCGACATTGAACGGGCAATCAGACTTCTACAAAGATTGGTCAGATCTGTTTCAGTTTTTGGGGACGGGTACCACGCACGACTGGGGAATCTCGGCGTGGCGTTGTTGCGGCGATTCGAGCATGTTGGGGAGCTCAGCGATCTCAACGACGCCATTTCTACACTCAGGGATGCCAATGACCTCACCCCTCATGGTCACCCTGACAAGCCGAGTCGTCTGAACGACCTCGGTCTATCCTTCATCACTCGTTTCGAGTGCCTCGGGGAGCTGAGCGATCTCGAGCATGCCATTTCGACACTCAGGGATGTCACTGACCTCACCCCTGATGGTCACCCTGACAAGCCGACTCGTCTGAACAACCTCGGGAGCTCCTTCATCACTCGTTTCGAGCGCGTCGGGGAGCTGAGCGATCTCGAGCATGCCATTTCAACACTGAGGGATGCGGCTGACCTCACCCCTCATGGTTACCCTCACAAGCCCGGGATGCTGAGCAATCTCGGGAACTCCCTCATCATTCGTTTCGAGCGCCTCGGGGAGCTGAGCGATCTCGGGCATGCCATTTTGACACTCAGTGATGCCACTGACCTCACCCCTCATGGTCACCCTCACAAACCCAGCATGCTGAACAGCCTTGGGAACTCCTTCATCACTCGTTTCGAGCGCCTCGGGGAGCTGAGCGATCTCGAGCATGGCATTTCGACGCTCAGGGATGCCACTAACCTCACCCCTCATGGTCACCCTCACAAACCCAGCATGCTGAACAATCTTGGGAACTCCTTCATCACTCATTTTGAGCGCGTTGGGGAGCTGAGCGATCTCGAGCATGCCATTTCGACACTCAGGGATGCGGCTGACCTCACCCCTCATGGTCACCCTCACAAGCCCGGGATGCTGAGCAATCTTGGGAACTCCTTCAGAGCTCGTTTCAAGCGCCTCGGGAAGCTGAGCGATCTTGAGCACGCCATCTCGACACTCAGGGAAGCTGTTGACCTCACCCCTCATGGTCACCCTGACAAGCCGAGTCGTCTGAGCAACCTCGGGATCTCCTTCAGAGCCCGTTTCAAGCACCTCGGGGAGCTGAGTGATCTTGAGGATGCCATTTCGACACACAGGGAAGCTGTTGGCCTCACCCCTCATGGTCACCCTCACCAGCCTGGTATGCTGAACAACCTCGGGAACTCCTTCATCACTTGTTTCAAGCGCCTCGGGGAGCTGAGCGATCTCGAGCATGCCATTTCGACACTCAGGGATGCGGCTGACCTCACCCCTCATGGTCACCCTCACAAGCCCGGCATGCTGAACAATCTTGGGATCTCCTTCAGAGCTCGTTTCGAGCGCCTCGGGGAGCTGAAGGATCTCGAGGATGCCATTTCGATACACAGGAAAGCTGTTGACCTCACCCCTCATGGTCACCCTGACAAGCCGAGTCGTCTGAACAACCTTGGGATCTCCTTCAGAGCTCGTTTCAACCGCCTCGGGGAGCTGAGTGATCTCGAGGATGCCATTTCGACACACAGGGAAGCTGTTGATCTCACCCCTGATGGTCACCCTGACAAGCCGAGTCGTCTGAACAACCTGGGGAACTCCTTCATCACTCGTTTTGAGCGCCTCGGGGAGCTGAGCGATCTCGAGCATGCCATTTCGACACTCAGGGATGCCACTGACCTCACCCCTCATGGTCACCCTGACAAGCCAAGTTATCTAAACAACCTCGGTCACTCCTTCATCACTCGTTTTGAGCGCCTCGGGGAGCTGAATGATCTCAAGCATTCCATTTCGTCACTCAGGGAAGCCATTGACCTCATCCCTCATGGTCACCATCACAAACCCGGCATGCTGAACAACCTCGGAAACTCCTTCATCATTCGTTTCGAGCGCCTCGGGGAGCTCAGCGATCTCGAGCATGCCATTTTGACACTCAGGGATGCCACTGACCTCACCCCTCATGGTCACCCTCACAAACCCAGCATGCTGAACAGCCTCGGGAATTCCATCATCACTCGTTTTGAGCGCGTCGGGGAGCTGAGCGATCTCGAGCATGCCATTTTGACACTCAGGGAAGCTGTTGACCTCACCCCTCATGGTCACCCTGACAAGCCGGGTCATCTGAACAGCCTCGGGAACTCCTTCATCACTCGTTTCGAGCGCCTTGGGGAGCCGAGTGATCTCAAGGACGCAATTTCCCTGTATTCACATGCTGCTTCTATTCCCATAGGCCCCATCAGTATTCGGTTTCGTGTATCACTCAATTGGATATTATGTGCTCGACGTATGCACCATCCCTCTCTCCTCCATGCACATTCTGTTGCCATTAACCTCTTTCCCCAACTTGCATGGATTGGTCTTTCCCTTACCCACCGTTACGCAGAACTCAAGCAAGGTGCCAATGTTGTGCGCGAGGCTGCAGCTGCAGCTTTAGACTCGGGATTCCCAGAACTTGCGGTGGAGTGGCTTGAACAAGGTCGTTCCATCGTTTGGGGGGAGCTACTTCAGCTTCGCAGCTCTTATGAGCAGTTGTCGTATACTCATCCAGATCATGCCCGCAGACTTCGGGAACTGTCTGCCGCATTAGATGATGCTGGTGCCACTCGTGAAAAATCATTGTCCACCTTCTTGGAATCGACTGATGATGTAATGCATCGTCCGACACGGACGTTGCAGCAAGATGCTGATAGACACCGTACACTCGCGATCGAACGAGATAAACTGCTTCAGGAGGTTCGACGCCTTCCTGGCTTCGAGCGCTTCCTCCTCCCAAAAGGCTTTGCTCAGCTCCGTGTGTCAGCACACTCCGGACCGGTCGTTATACTCAACGCTGCAGAAACCCGATGTGATGCATTAATCCTTCTTGCCGATGTGGATCATGTAATCCATGTCCCCCTTCCCGATTTCAACTTGCAGCGATCTATGGGTCTTCAGAACATGTTGAGAACATTGCTTGGTCACGCTCGTGCTACACCTTTTGAAGACAGGAAGGGGAGGGTGGCAACACCGTGGGGCACTGGCAGCTGGGAAACCCTCTTGTCTACCTTGTTCAACGGAGTCATCAAACCAGTGTTAGATGCCCTGGCCTTCTCGGTACGTGCTGTATTGTCACTTGAATTCACGCTCATCCATCTGCCTCTCCGATTAGACTCTTGGGGACTTATCACGCATTTTTTGGTGTCCGACTGGCCCTTTTGTGTTCCTTCCCATCCATGCAGCTGGCTTGTATGGCACTCAGTATTCATCACCCGGGCACAAAGTATCCGATTTCGTGGTGTCGTCATATGTCCCTACCCTCAGCATTCTTGCGCAATCCAATTGCCGCGTAGCACACAGCGACAATCTCTGCCTTCTCCTTGTGGGTCAGCCACTCTCGGACGGCCAAGACCCCCTTCGAGGTGTAGCTCCCGAATTGAGACACATTAGGACAGTAGTTGGAAACCCAACTTCGGCATGCACCACCCTCCTCGAATCTTCTGTTGGCACGGTCGAGGAAGTGCTTGGCCTGATGAAGGATGCGGACTGGGTTCATTTCGCGTGCCATGGTATCCAAGATGCCGCAAATCCGACTAATAGTGGTCTTTGTCTCGCCGACAAACGTCGCTTGAAGATATCTGATATCATCGGGCTGTCACGTTCTCGTGGTGGGCTTGCCTTTTTGTCGGCCTGTCAGACGGCGATGGGCGACGAGGGTCTCACCGACGAGGCGATCCATATCGCAGCAGGGATGTTGTTTGCGGGTTATGGTGGAGTGATTGGTACGATGTGGTCGATCAGCGATAAGCATGCGCCTGCCGTGGCAGGGAAGGTATACGAGTACTTGTTTCGGAACGGCACGAGGCCGGATTATCGGGATGCTGCACGAGCGCTGCACGAAGCTGTTGGGCGTCTTCGAGAGAGTGGCGAAGCGCCGTTTGTCACATGGCTTCCGTTCATCCATGTAGGTCTTTGACTGTTCGGGTGACTATCTTTCATGGTGTCATCGTACTCGAAAAATGTACTTTTACAATATTGTGTCATTACTTGCTCCATCTCGATATCAATCGTTAGCTCTGCACGTTGTTCTGGACCGACTTATCACCTTTACCACACCGACGCGAGGGCTCTAATGTTTGAAAACGTGGTAACTCGTCGTCAGTGGACGTGCTATCCGAGTATGCATTTGGGAGCCCACACTATGCAGACGTAGATCTCAGGATCCCGAACCCCTGAAGTCCATCTGGTTGCACTGTCTATTGGCATGGTGTTTGCGAGGGCGGCTGAATGAGAGAGCTAAGATTGGTATTCCTCAGGCTGAGGCTCAATGCGCTGTGAATCGTTGTGAGGTATATGCCACTCTTCCTGGCCATGTAGGATGAGAGAAAGCAAAAGTGCACGCGCGACCATTGGGCATATCGAACGTGCTGGGCTCTCGAATAGAGCATGCATCATATGTGGTACACTGCACATCAAAGAGGTATCACGACACACACGTTATCCATATTCTTTTCCTTGTACTTGTATCGCGTGCTTGGTTTCAGAGCTCGACGTCTCCGACCCACACCTGACCGCTCCGTTCGTTGGACGAGAGTAGCCCTCCGGCGAGTACGACCCTCATTTCCCCATCGTGGATGTACGACACGGGGGGGAACCAGCCGCGAGGTTTGGGCAAGGGGTGCCTGGTGTACGGAACGCGTTGGCGTATTCGTTTTGACGATGGGATTTGCTACGTACCCTCGACGCGCAACTTTTTTCCACTCTAAACTCGGGGTGGATGTGGACGCGGGTGTAGGCGTGACGAGGAGTAGCCATGCGTCGTCCCAAAAGACATTCGCGGCGCCTGCATGTCCGACCGACGAAGCGTCCCTCTCTCCGTGATGCGATGCAGCAACGCGACGGGGATGCGCTCCGGTGTCTCGTTTGTACGTGTGACAAAGGAGACGAGATCGTGTACTGAGCGGGCCCCTGGGAAGCCATGTTCAGGGGCGGGGGCGGGGTAGAGGTGTCGGTGCTGGGCGTGTAGATGTCGAGCGGGGGAGGAGTGCCCTGTGTCACTTGGGGGAGAAGCCTGCGAAACCTACGGCGTCATTGTATGAGCATACTATTTGGGAAGGGAGAAGATAGAACGGACAACGAATGAGGACAAGCTCAGAGTCGGGGGGTGAGGGTAACAGCGGCCCGGGCGTTGGGGGGTGCGTGAGAAGACGGCCGGTGTTGGATACGGCGGCAAGCGACAAAGATCGCCCACAACACTACCATACCCGCACTCGCTGGCCATTCAAATTTCAGACCTTCGGCCGCTACAAGACCTCATTACCCCCAGAAAGACGGTAGTACTCATGCCGTATGTCCATTCGTGGCTCATTGACACTCTCCTGACGGCTTGTTTCGCTTCCAGGTTGCAGAAACTGAGAGCGGATCTTGGCGTACGTCCACCGTTTCGATGCGTCGAAAGGGAAACACGCTGATGGCGGTCTCGCAGGATATGCGTCGGCAACGATACTAACACACTTTGCGACCGCCCTCTCGACCTATTCGTCTCTTCACCACACCATACGAGACAGCATGAAATCCGTTTGAACTCTGTCGTCGGCGTCGGCGTGCTGGTGCGTCCGCTGAGGCCGCCGAGAAGAAGCTCAACAAAATGAGTACAGAACACAAGAACGTCGGTGCTCAAACGGACATCCTGAACAGGCTACGTGAAGAAATGCGGGCCATGGATGGGGAGATTGTCTGTGAGGAAGCGGAACTGGGGGATTATAAGCGTAAACGTACAAAGGATTGGATGGGCTTCAAGTTTGGTGGTCTCGTCGAATGCTGCGAAAAGGGCGTCGTGCGTGTATCAGCATTTTCTCTGTTTATTTCTTACTGAGCAGTATCATCCTCAGATCGTGGGCGACATTGGCAGGCAAATCATACAGGCAAGTTGAGAGTCATCCTATACCCATGCACCCCTCTGACACTGTCCCTTCCCTTTGTCCTACCACACAGTCCATTCCCGAGGAGGTCACACAACCAGGCCTTCCCCACGCGTATTATAGCGCGCATGGTCGTGTGGGCGACCTAGTTGTCGAGACACAACGTGCGGTCTCGCAGGTCACCTCTTCCGGTAACCCCCCGGCACCTCCCCACTTCCGCGCCCACCTCTCGACCTCAAGCTCCGACCTCTCAAGAACCTCCTGTCCAATCACCCTTCCTCCCCACTCCTTCGTTAGGCAGTAATCTCACATTGGGTGTGCCCATGTACAACCCACCACCTGGCCCTCCACCTCCGGTATGTCCATGTCTATGTTGTCTTGCTGTTGCCTGGAGGCTGGTATCTTTCAATGCTGCCGTCATGCAACACATGTCAAGGAATGTGCATGCTGACGTCTATTATAGATAAGGCCTGCTTCGGTCGACGAGCTCGGGGTACACGCGCCATCGGCGCATTCTGCCCCCCAGTTTTCATCGTTGTCCACGAACAAGGAGCGTGAGCGTGATCCCGTCCCCATGTCATCGTCGGTGGGTCCATCAATGCCGCTATCATTCTCCACGCCGTATGACAGTGGGGTGGCACAAACCGAGGACAGCCAATCATTGATGGCGTCCATTGCCGATGCTCTTTCCCAATCCCATCGTGGATTTACCCTCGAGGACGCCACCTCACTCGGACACGTGGCTCCTGACGAACCTGTGCCAAAATACGAACCGCTCGCCGGCGACGTGGGACGATCCCCCCGGAGTGAACCTCACGGTCCAGTGACAAACGGTCACGCAAGCCCACCTCCACGAACTGAGGAAAGGGAAGGGACCAGAAGAGCGACACGACGGAGTACGTCCCCGCCATGTCTTCCACCGGGTGCAGCGCCGGCTGAAATTAGGGCTTGGGATGATAGAATGAGTCAGGGTGAGGATAGTGCTCACTCTGATCATCCGGCATCGTCGAGCGCGGATGTGCCTTCACAGCAACTTACTTTCTTCCTCGGAACGGGATGGGAAAAGGAGGACGGCTTAACGTACGATCGTGACAATCAATCTTCACGAGAAGGAGGGGTCAGTGGGGATGGTATGCATCACGAACAAGACAGGTTCTCGGAGAGCGGTGGGGAGGCAAGCGTCGAGGTGATTACGACGACGAACGACGAGCAAGGCACAACGTCTATTCGAAAATCTGTGTCGACGGGCGCGGTACCCAATCTAGGTGGCACCACGTCGCTAGCGCGTGCAGGGAGTCAATGGCGAATTCCACGTATTCCACCCCCGTCTGTAGACGCAGACGCCATCGACATCAACCAACCTTCTACACACGAGCGACAGAGTTTGCACGATATCGGGCCACCTTTTTTTTTTTTTTTGGCCCCACTATGGAAATGCATTGTCAAACCAGTCTTGGACGTTGCTTGGACGCATTGGTTTTTTCAGTACGTGATGACACGTTACTTGGATTCACAGGTGGATCAGGAAATTCACCTTTAACCCACACCACCCTCCTGGAGTCCTCCCTGGGAACGGTCGAAGAGGTTCTTGGACTGATGAAGGGGTTGGACTGGGTCCATTTTTGCATGCCATGGAATCCAAGATGCCAAGGGTCCGGGTCCGACTGACAGTGGACTTTGCCTCGCTGATCGATGACGCCTGAAGCTATGGGACATCATCACTTTCTCATGTACCTGTGGTGGGCTTGGTTTTCTCTCCGCGTGTCAGACGGCAACGGGTGACGAAGATCTCTCTGACGAGGCTGTTCATATTGCAGCGGGAATGTTATTTGCTGATTACGGAGGAGTGATTGGTACGATGTGGTTGATCAGTGACAGGCTTGCGCCCGTGGTGGCAAGGGATGTATACGAACATTTGTTTCAGGATAGCACGGGGCCGGATTATTCGGAGGCTGCACACGCGCTACACGAAGCCATTGGACGCCTCCGGGACGGTGTCAAGGTGTCACTCCTTCGACGAGTGTGTATCCCTTTCATCCACGTAGGTCAAATTTCAGGTCTCTGTGTACTTTCCTGCTCTAGTATTGCCTCTCGCTCTGTCATGTACACGGATAGATTAACTTGCTAATGTACGATTAAGTTTTCACCGTATTGAGATATATCGTAGTGAAAAAAGTCCTCGTCATGTGTTTTGCCCTTCGACCATACCATTTTGTCCCAGGGAAGACCTCTGATGATGGTTCTGTGTTCTTGTGTCATTCGTGATCCTGCATAGTACTAGTGTATCCATCCATTCATTGCTAGCAGCAATAGAAGTAATCACTAGTCTTCTGGTGAGCGCGTACTATGTGAGCGCGAGGGAGCGGGGGCAAGATTGTGTGTCTCGAGTTCGGCGCGCGCGCTGTAGACTGTGCAACGTCCTCTCAGTACGGAATGCTTGACCGACTATCGAGCTTGCTTCCTATAGGCTGGCCAATGTCCAAGACTCGTTTGAGTGAGCATCTGGTGACAAGGGTAAGTTTTCAGTCTTGGTTTACGTCCCTGGACGTGCATGTATGCGCTACACGTGCCAGATATCAAGCTCAAGGCCATACATATAATGGCATGTCACACACCATGAACTGACCATTGTGCAACTTGTTCCCTATGTGAGGTTTCAAGCTTGGGCTCAGAGCTGGGCATCTCCCACCGGAAGAAGCCGAACCTTATCGATGTACCAACGTTTGACGCGAGTCATCTCATCACTACCACAGCACTCGGAAGCATACCACCCTGCAAGGCATGCGGAGGATAGCTATCCACCCTCATCCTCACAAGCACGGCATGCTGAACAACCTCGGTCTCTCCTTCATCACTCGTTTCGACCGCCTCGGGGAGCTGAGTGATCTCGAGGATGCCATTTCGACACACAGGGATGTCGTTCACCTCACCCCTGATGGGCACCCTGACAAGCCGAGTCGTCTGAACAACCTCGGGATCCCCTTCAAAGCTCGTTTCGAGCACCTTGGGGAGCCGAGCGATCTCGAGGACGCAATTACCCTGTGTTCGCATTCTGCTTCTGTTTCCATAGGCCCTATCACTGTTCGGTTTCATACATCATGGAATTGGATATTATATGCTCGACGTATGCGCCATCCCTCTCTCCTCTGTGCATATTCTATCATCATTACAGCGCTTTGCAAAACATCGCGGAAATTTTGTTTTGAAACTTGCCCGGTTATCAACCGATTAGGAAATGCCGGAGCAGGACCCCAAAATCATTCTCACCTGTGTGACCTGTGTGACCCGCGTGA
>JBBPJQ010000879.1:0-15598 GCA_038088795.1 Boletus rex-veris
CCCCCGCAGCCATTCCTCGGTACGGGAACCAATACCATGTTGGGAATATGCCCCCTCCTGCGTCTATGTCCTCCACCTCGTACGGGAACCAATACAATGTTGGGAGTATGCTCCCTCCTGCATCTACGTCTTCCACCTCGTACGGGAACCAATACAATGTTGGGAATATGCTCCCTCCTGCGTCTACGTCTTCCACCTCGTACGGGAACCAATACAGTGTTCAAGTTGGGAATATGCCCCCTCCTGTGTCTACGTCTTCCACCTCGTACGGGAACCAATACAGTGTTCAAGTTGGGAATATGCTCCCTCCTGCGTCTACGTCTTCCACCTCGTACCGGGCCCAATACCCTATCAACTACGCCTCGGACGGATTTTATGGCCACACTATTGGGAATATGCCCCCTCCTGCGTCTACGTCTTCCACCTCGTACGGGGCCCAATACCCTACCAACCACACCTCGTACGGAAATTATGGCCACACTGCCAACGCAATGTCATTTGGCGCCCAAATCGCCCACCAGCAGACCACTGGATCGTTCGCTAACCCGAACATGAACGATTATTCCCAAGCCACCTACCCACAAGCTGGCGACCAAAGCTACACCACACATGCGGGGACGAGCGGCTTCAGGAGGAATGGGTTCTCTCCGTACTAGCGTGCCGTCCCCGTTTACTAGCTTCCCCATTTTATCACGTTGAACTGGAACTGGAAGGCGTTTATCCGTATCAATACCTCTCTCGCACGCAGGCCGCCGCCACGCTATCAGATTTGTATCGAACATCGGACACTTGTAGATTATTCCTTAACTATCCCGGACCCCTTTCATGTAATGCTTTCCTTGCTTTGATCGTAGTTACTTCAATCAGTGTCGAGTCAGTCAACGCAGGTCACGTGTAAGCGTTCAAAGTGGTGCAGACACTGTCCGAGTCCGCACTCCCTTGTATCTCTTCAAAGTGCCACGTACGTTCACGACCACTCTCAAGTTCAAACATATACACTAGAATCCATCCCAAACGACGGACGACCAAACTCAAACGCCACAAGTTATCACTACTATTCCCGGTCTAGCGGCCCCAGCGGCACAGACTGACGTCGTGACAGCCCCACGAAACGTTATTGATGATCTTCCAAGATGATCCACTCCAGTTCGGAAGCGTCCAACTCGCCTACCCCCATCAGCCCATTCTCAGCCTACTCTCGTCTCAGCGAGGCCATCTCTGACGGTCAGTCCCTCTTTCATTCCCATTTCCATCACTGTTATTCGAGTCGTAAACTAACGCCTCCTTCTCGCTTGTTGCATCCTCACTTGTGGGCACAACCCACTACGACCACGTTCCCCGCATTCCCACCGATCCGTTCATATCCGCGGGTACTATCACCGCGCAGCGTGATGCCGTCTCGCATTATTCAGCTGCGCTGACTCTCGATCCCACCACACCACAAGGTCTCTTCATCAAGCGAAGAAAGGCACATGTGGAAGGGGGTTCGTGGGAGGCGGCATTAAACGACACAAACGGGTGTGTCTCTTGGCTTTGCACAGGTGAGTTGTTGTCGATGGATCATAACCAGGAGATTGAACTCGCTCCATTATCCCCATGGGGTTATGAGAGGAGGCATGCGGCGCTACACAAGGCAGGCGACTATGAAAAAGCACTCGAAGCCATGTTTTCGAAGATGTCGCAGTCGTCTGATCCTGAGAGCCTCGGTAAGAGTGTCAACATCATACTGAAGCCACCTACTGATCTTGCCTTCCAGAGCGCTATCGTCAGTACACAAACCCAGGAGAGACGAGAATGGCAATACGGAGTGCTGTTCAGGATACCATCCGTGGCTCACCACGCGTGCTCATGAATACCATCTCTGGACGGCTTCTCGACAAATCTGAACAAGCTGCTGCATTCGAATCCCACTCTTTAACGAGTTGATCTCCTCCACGACGGCAAATATTGACCACACCCGCATCGTGCGTGACGTTGGGCAGTACTATCGTTATGTCATGTTCTCGCACAACTGGGAAGACAATGAACCTTTGTTCGATCAAGTGATACGGACGGTGGTATACGATCTCAGGAATCGCTTACCCGATCACTTCGTACTCCAAGAGGCTCTAGTTGACATGTTCAGATGGCACCAGGGTTCAGCTCTGACTTTCGTTTTATTCCGTGGCGTTTGTTCTCCGTCGCGACGTGGAGATCTCGTCAGGAGCATCTGGAACACTCGTGCTTGGACATTCCAAGAATATCACGCTTCAAAGGTAGTTCGATTCTACAACGAGGACTGGACACCGTACATGAACCTCGATATTCCCAATCATAAGGAGTCACCGCAATCCTCTCGGAGACGGAGGAAGCAAGCACTGATGGCACTCCGACGCATGTACAAACATACTGTATGCCTTCTCGATCCGATTCCTTCCGCGCTTCTTGTGTGCTCCCTTCAGGCAGCAGTAGCAGCCACCTAATGGTATAGATTCAGAATGTGTGTGCTATCTAATGCTACAGGCTTGCGAAATATAAGTTGATAAAACTACGTGATGATGTGTGATGGATGATGGATGACGTAGTATCTGGATGTGACATCTAAACTACCTCAGGATCTTCAGGAAGATGGCCCTTCTCTTCGTCGATCTGCACTAGCGGTCGATGACGATACATTGTCGGGACCTAGAAAAAAAGATAGAGTGGTATTATTATATTATATTATCCACAGACACCTACCATATGCAATAGACGAGTTTGAAGATGGTCCTCCTCTGTGTTGGTCTGCGCTAGAAGTCGACGATGATAGTACATCTTCTGGACCTAGAAAAAAAAGATAAAGTGGTGTTATTACATTAGTCACAGGCACCTACCATACGCAATAGACGAGTTTGAAGGTTACCTGTGTCTGTCTCCGCGTGGGGCTTCTGCAATGGGAGAGCTTCTGTGAAGTTCACGGGCAAACCGCTATTGTTGTTTCGAGAAGACTCGGATGTCAGCATGTAGGCTATCCACCTCCTAAAAATCGTGATGATGCTGCTCAAACCTTCGTCATTGCTTGTCACTTGTGTTGTCACAAAGATGTATATGCAGTCGATGGCACACTCAAAGATCACAAGGATGATGGCAACGGATGCTTCGATAAGTATGTCCTGACGCAAACGTACCCCTGCCCGGGAACGTCAGTACACCAAACGATGATAATGACAGATGACGTGCAGAGCTCTTCTGGTAAAAAGACAGCCCCATTGTACATCTGTAACACAACGAGAACGTGAAGCACAATGCGACACACTTGGACATGTTGTTTGCTGGTCGCGAAGAAGCCGATGATGACGAACAGATAAGTGGAACCTGTTGTCGCGATCCAAAAGACGAAGAGATGGCCATTGGCTATTGGTGATCCGAGGGTGAAGTAGACAGTAAGTGTGGCAAGAGCATATAGGGTGGCAGTATAGAAAAGTGACAGGAGAAGACGTGGTACGTGACGAGTCTGGGGTGCGCTGTTGGTTTGGGTGTTTGTAGCGCTCCTATTTCTCGGGGCAAGAACAAGTTACCCCGTGGGAAATATTTATTTATCATGTTTGGCGCACAATGACGTCACAACTGCCCAAGACAACCCACGATACGCGTAGATCAGTCTCTTCTGAGAACGGACCTCTCTTGACGTCGGGAATCTATTCGGCTTATCCGGGCCGACGATGCTGCATCCGAGTCGGACCCGTCAGTTCCATTATCTCGCCTAGGTTGTCAACCAGTCACTCCGACTCGCGGGAATATGGAACTTGAAGCTGGACAACCGTGCTCTCTCGGCGCAAGGACAAATGCATTCCTCGACGATGCTCTGCTCGACTCACGGAAGAAAGATTACTAGCTCGCAAACGCGGACGCGCTATTGACTGCAGCAAATCCTTCATCTCAGAATCCTCCTGGTGAGCGGTCGTACACATCCATGTTAAGTAAATCATGCCGTCGTAACTTTTATTATGCTTCTTCTGTTAGACTGTGCGTTGCACTCCTTCAAGGATTTGGAGTACCTTGGAAGTAACGCAGTGGTTGCTCACTGCTCAGTGTAGCAGGCACCACGAGCAGCACGTGGAGACGAAACACGAACAGACAACGTGCCCGCGATGAGCACCCCCGCTGAGTCTTGACCACCTCTACGTCTTATCCGACACTTCAGTCAAGCAATTCGACACATCCACATCCACCGGGTCAGCAGTCGCGGAATGGCCAGTCCCCGGTGGTAACCGATTACTCGTGCATTGCCCTACCGAGGCGTGGGAGATTCGTTTGGATACTTTATAGAGTCTCGGCTCGGGTACTCTCACGTTTGGGACACATCAACACCCCCAACTCGGTCTTGTCAACACCCTCTAGTCATACACTCCATCGCATTCTCTCCAGTATCGTGTCGAGTTGAGTTAGGGCGTATCTGGACAGCTTCCTTGTTCCAATCATCTTTTCGCACAGGATTCAACCCCATTGTCCCCGCTTTCCGGAACCCGGATCGACAACGCTCTGCTCGACTCATAGAAGAACGATCAGCTCGCAAACGCAGATGCGTTATTGGCCGTAGCAAATCTTCCATCCCAGAATCCACCTAGTGAGTTTGTACACATCCGCGTTAGTGCCGTCGTCTGGCGCTTCTTGCGTTAGACTGTGTTGCACTCCTTCGAGGACTTGGAGTACCTTGGAGATAACGTAGTGGTTGCTCGGAGATATGACGAAGCTACCACCCATTATGCGACCGCGTTGTCCCTAAACCCCCTTCATCACGAGGCATTCTCCTCAAAAGAAGCCCATACACGGCAGCCGGTCGTGGAACGGTGCTTTGGGCGATGCAAACCAAGTACACCATTTTTGCCTCATGCAAGTCAATGCGTCATAATCGGGTGATCGCGCTCGATCCATCGTCTCCGTCGGGATACGAGATGAAACGTGCAGCCTTACACAAGCCAGGAGACTACGACAATGCGGTTGATGCGTTCAAGGTGGTGCTCTTGGAGATAGTGATTTCACTTGAACCGGACGTTCAACGTGAGTTGTATCCTCGTTACCACGATAGAGAAAATGTTCATATCACGCAACAGGGCATTATGGGCAGCATCAACCCATCAACCACGAGAGCGACAATTTGCAAGATTGTTCAACGGGCCAACCGTCATTTGCCACGCGTGCTCATCAGCACGACCATCGGCTGTCTCCATAATGGAAACTCGAGTCCACTTGTATCTATGACCTGTGTTGAGATATTTGAGGAGACGGGACAAATGGAAAGAATGAGTTTTTGCACCGGTGGGGAATGTGCGGGTTGACACCAAGATTTTACCGATAGAGATCGTGAGGTTGACAAGCTGTACGTTTCGCACGGGCCAAGCAGATAGTATAGCGAGGAGATCTGAATTGGATTGGACAACTTGTCATCGCAAACGAGGGACCAAATGCAAATGTTTGGCGAGGATGAAACTGGCGTCGGCCGAACTCGTTAAGGAGGATCATCGGGCAGTAGGGAGGAGAACGGAGTACAGAGATGCTCTTCCGGGACATCCAAATTTTCACCTAGTAGTACGCAGATGCACAGGTGGAAAGAATAGAATTATGAGCGGACATGGTGGCTGATCCTGCGGAGGTGGCTGCGTGTAAAATATGTATGGGAGAAATGGGTGGAAGTAGACGGACTCATCGAGGGTGAAATCGGTCCAACAACCTGCTGCGAACTAGGCAAGGAAGAGCATGACATGCCGAACGCTGCGATCGGGCACCAGGCTAGCTTCTTGGAGCGAAACATGTCTCCTTTATCTTGAGATCGTCCAGGAGATATCTCTCCACAGTGAAGGATGGGGCGTCGAAGTGGTGACGATCTCTCGCAGACACTCATTCGTATGCACGTTTTCGCGACACGGTGCCCTGGTGTCGTCGGAAACTCGGCTTACAAAGCCACCGAAAACACGAGGTGATGGAGCGTGGGTACTGATCATTATCATGAAGGGCATTAATGTGCGGAGGACAACAAAGCACTTTATTCTTACCACTGGCTACATTGAACCGCTGATGACGCCGTCATTGACGAAGACTGGTGTGTACTAGTAAGATGGTGTTGCCTGTATGCTGAGCATTGGACTAGATCATCCCCAGCCGATCGAAATCGACATCGGTAGTAGGTTATTTGCAGTGGCATTCTCAACGAACGGCGAGCATGTGGTGAGCGGCCATGACAGCGATGCTCGAGTGTGGCGAGTGGAGGACGGCAAACAAATGGGAACAATGAGGACAGGAAGTGGCCAGCGTTGTTGTCTCGCTGTGTCGAATGATGGCAAATGGATCGCAGCGGGGACATGGTCAGACGGGGAAGCCCTCTCCGTTTGGGACGCAAAGACATACAAGCAAGTCTTCAAGCACGAGGGTATCCGCTCCATCCGCGTGGTCGATTTCTCGCCCGACTCAAAGAGACTCGTCTCAGCGTCGTACACTGGCCAAGTCATTGTTTGGGACGTCGCATCCAACAAACAAGTGCAAACGCTCCACCTCGGGGACGTGAGAGCAGCGAAATACTCGCCGACAGGGGATCGCATCGCGACAGTCACTCGGGAATCCGTTCGCATCTGGGACAGCAACGATTGCCGCTTGCTCGTCAACATCAACGTAGGAATAACCCCCTACTTGAACGCTGGTCTCGTCTGGTTCAACAACCACCTCTTTGTCGTATCCAATAATGCAATCAAGCAATTCGATGCAGCCACCGGGTCACCAGTCGCAGAATGGCCTGTCCTTGGTAACGACGGCTACTCGTGCATTTCCTTGCCAAAGCATGGGAAATTCATGGCTCACTCTACAAAGAATACTATCACGTTTTGGGACACGTCGACACACACCCAAGTCGGTCTTATTCAACACCCTCAAGACATACAGTCCATCGCATTCTCTCCCGACGACCAATTTCTCGCATTTGGTGGAAAGGATCGAAAAATCGGCATCATACGTGTGTCTCGTATCATTGTAAGTGTTGTGCCATTGGATTGGAGCGTATATGGACAACTTTCTCGTTCGTTCCGCATAGAATTCAATCCCATCGTCTCCTCTGCCCCCCACTCCCCGGGAACCTGACATCCGGGCCGACGATGCTGCATCGGACCCGTCAGTTCCATTATCTCGCCCACACCCCACTCTCCAGGAACTTGACCTTCAGATCGACGACGCTGTGCTGGACTCGTGGAAACACGATCAGCTCGAAAATGCGGAGGCCCTATTGACTGCAGCGATCTCCGAATCTCCGAATCCAGCTCATCCCGTATTTGCCAGTCGGGCTCTCATGCGTGCTCGTCTCCGAAGGTGGGACGCGGCCCTCGAAGATGCCGAAAAGGTGCTTATTCTTCTGCTCTCATACACTGTTGCTAACGTCAATTTATACCAAGGCCCTCGATAATCAGCCGTCCGTCATCGCCTTTCTTGCAAAAAGTATAGCCCATGTCGGCAAAGGGGAAAAGGACAAGGCCTATCGGGCCTGCGACATCGCATTCGAGCACTTCCATTCATCTCATGTTACCTTTCTCCTTCTTATCAAGGTCTGTGTCTTCAACGTTCGGTTACCATTTAACCGCTCATATTTCTTAGGCTATTATCGTATTCATGGCTGGGGAACATCCCGATGCCATATCACGCGTGGATGACCTCATTGCTACGGTTTCCTGCAACTCTATATGCTACGTGGTTCAGGCACGTGCACAACACGCCACCACGCGGCGAATATTGTCGCTGACAGTTTCAGAAGGTGTACATGCATCTTCTCCTCGGAGACTCGCAGATGGAGTGCGGTGACCACGACGGTGCGATACAGTCGTTCGAGCGTGCCCAAGCTCAAAAGCGAGACTACCTTGGGCCTCCCCTCTTTGCGATATCGCTAGTATGTTTTTGGACGTATTGCAACGTATCGAAAATCGCTCATCGTCCCTGACAGATAACTGGATGGAAATTCGATAATCTAGGCATCACGATCCGACAGCGACTTTGTGAAGCCCTGTATGCAGCAGGTCGCACAAACGATGCAGCCAAGTATTTCCACGAATTGAAGACTGAATTGAGTGGGCATGACGACCATCTGGAGTGGGCTCATGGTAAGTGGCCGCTGCGCCATCCTGTAAGTGTATTTGCTTATTTAACATTTTTTGTCAGCGTTCGGGCAGCACTCAAAGAAACTGGAGCGTCTTGGAGATACAGCAGCGGGTGCCTTGCGACATGACGAAGCTGTCTCCCACTATTCTACTGCGTTGTCTCTGATCCTCTCCTCCCCGCAAGCGATCCTCATCAAGCGAAGCAAAGCACGACTAGCAACCGGATCGTGGAAAGAGGCTCTAGATGATGCAAACGAGGTACTTTAATTTTACCCCATGTGGGTCAATCCTGTTGACATATCATAATCAGGTGATTGCACTCGACCCGATGTCTCCATGGGGCTACGAGATGAGACATGCCGCTCTACACAAGGGCGGAGACTACGACAACGCAGCTGATGCATTCGAGACTATGCTCGCGAAGATGGCGGAGTCACCTGATCCTGACATTCAACGTGAGTTGTATCCTTACTAAAGATGACGTGTTTATATTATTTGGCAGGGCACGGTGACCAGTACGTCAGCCCATCAAGCACTCGAGCAACGATTCGCAAAATTTTTCATCGGACTCTACGTCACTCACCACGTGTGCTCATCAACACAACCACCGGTCGTCTCCACAATAGAGCCGAGCAGGCTTCTGCATTCGAATCCTTGCCAGTCTTCAAAGAGCTTGCATCGTCAATGACGACACGCATCGACTACGTTCGGATCAAGCGTGAAGTGCGAGAATACTTTCGATATGTCATGCTGTCGCACAAATGGGAAGACAACGAACCGCTGTACCACCATGTAGTCCATATAGCGGTGTATGAGCTAGAGGGGTCTCCGACTCACGATAAGCTACAAATATTCTGCAAGATCATTCGGGATGCCGGATTCCATTGGGCATGGAGTGACACATGCTGTATTGATAAATCGGATCACTTCATTCTCCAAGAAGCCCTGGTGGCCATGTTCAAGTGGTACCAGGGTGCTGCCATGATGGTCGTTTTCCTTCGTGGCGTTCAACCTTCATCGCCGCGCGGCGCTCTCGCAGGAAGCATTTGGAACACACGTGCCTGGACACTTCAAGAGTACATTGCTGCCAAGGCCATTCGCTTCTACACGGAGGATTGGTCTCTCTATAGAGACCTGGAGTTACCGGACCACAAAGAGTCACCAGAAGTCATGTCGGAGATGGAGCGAGCTACCGGGGTATCAGCACAGCAGTTGATGGCACTTCGTCCAGGCTTGACGAACATTCGTGACAAGTTGCGTCTCGCTTCGACGCGGCAGACAACACTGGTAGAAGATGCTGCATACTCACTGCTCGGCATATTCTCTGCCATTGGTATACCTGCAATATATGGTGAAGGGGAGGCTTCCCTAGGACGTCTATTGGCAAACGTTCTCACGAGATCTGGGGATGTGAGTATCCTTGCATGGACTGGGGAGTCCAGCCCCTTCAACAGTTGCCTGCCCGCCCATATCACTGTCTTCAACGAACCAGCAACATCACACCTCCCTCTACCCATTCCGGATTCCGAGATGGAGCGTACCATCAGTGTGTCGTATACCCCTTTGTTCGACCTCGGCATGGCCTTGAGGTTATACGACCGTCTCAGCGAGCTTCTCACACCTCGGTTCGCAGAGAGTCGGATGTCACTTCCATGCATTGCTTTCCAGCTCCCGCCTCTTTCGGCATCTCGAACAGGTTCGTATCGTGTTTATCGCGCAGATACCATCGCTTTTGGGACGGTGGAAATCAGAACAAGACATAACCTCCCTCGGATGAATTCCCTGTATCTCGTTCACCCCTGGTTGGACACCCTGTTGGAACATGCAGATATGCGCGGTGATTCATTTATAGAGGATGATGTTTTACCACCTCCCTCACCGGATATGGATGATGAGATGGTCCCTGACGAGGAAGACAACGAGGAAATCGATGACTATCCACTGTTGCCAATAGTACCTATGGACAGGGAGACGAGAGCACGACGGCTTGTTGCTCGTCTTAGGCAGCCGTTTGGCGCACTCTTGCTCACACTTGCACCGTCGAACCGACGTGCGATGGACTATAGGCGGGTTGCGGCTGATAGCACGATCACTGTACAGTTTCAGGAGAATATCTCACTGGCTGATATTCTGGCCAATGTGCGCATACTTGATGTGTTGTAATTGTGTGGTATCTCTGACAAGCCAACTACTTATACCACTGCAATTGAGCATCTGACCCGTCGTCGACTTTCGAACCCCTTCTATTGGGTACTCGATGAGGGTACAACACGACCATGTTCTCGGACATCCTCTTTGTTCTCCAAAACTTGATGATCGCGCCTGCTTCATCTTCCCGAATCTAGTTGGTATTTACTATTTAGAGGAATCGCGACCCACCATGACAGTGAAAGCACATTCTAGATCGCTATCATAATCCCTGCCCTTTGATCAAGCTCCGTGGATCGGGTGTGGTGGTAGCCTACAACGCTCAGCGTTGTACAATCTTTGTTGGCACTTGGACTCGTAAAATGAATGGTAAATCGATTCACTAGTGCTGACTGTGGCCATGAGGGCTGTCTCAGCCTGCCCGGGTGCCTGGATTTCACTGTCCTACGAATACCTTGTCAATGCTGATCCAACTCGTCATAAAGAGCAGGACTTGCGTCGCACAAGGATTCGCAGATTTGTAAATATATAAATTTTCATCACGGCAATCAGCGTCGACAAGAAAAACAGGACGCGAAAACCCACCAGGCAAAGGCCCAGGTCTTTGGCAACAGCGCGCTCGTACATTACTTTCTTGTCCACAGGTTTTCATACGCCAGTCGGCTAAACCTATCGAAAGTCGGAGCTCATAAAGAGGACGCTCAGGAGCTCGACCAGCGAATACATGATTGAACTGGATTTCGAGACTCTAAGATTGCTGTAGTCAACAATGCGTCTACGTTTTCAAGCTGATCGTGAGCGCTCCCAAGAGTCTCGACTCCGGAAACTGTATCATCGTCAACTTCCAGCGCGGATCGACCCGGACTCGGCGAAGGGCCGTCTTCTTGAAGTTCCGGAGGAGGTGGTTTAGATTTGCCATATCCACATGCTATGTCATCGATCATCAATTATTCATCATCATACCATCACGCATTTCTTCAACATGTATTTCGCAAGCCTGTAGCATTAGATAGTACACACACACATCCAAATCTATACCATTGACCTGACGTTCGCCACCACCGCCGACGTCAATGCACATGGCAAGTAACGATGAACCCTTCTCCCTGCCATCCCGCCTAGAGTACTTGAAACTCCGTCTCTACGGTGCTATGCTGTCTATGATGGCGCGAGTCGGTCGGATCGTGGGGTTTGTGTGATTTGTCTGCCCGCTGTGAGCTCCACAATGTATGCGTCGAAGTCGGGACGAGCGCCTTGCTAGTACCAGACTGGGTGTTATCGCCTCATGTGTATCAGTCTTTGCCGGCCAACGACCAGGAGAAACTGAAAAGTGCCTGTCAGAACATCCAAGCGTGAGTGAAGCAGAGGTACCTGTCGAAGATGAACAGACTTAGTACTCGGCCTCCACCTATCGATGACCACATTGCATCTTGGAATCTAGTAGGTTCGACGGGGAGCTTGAGGGACATGACGTGGGGAGAGTTTGATAATGGGAACGAACGAAAAGTGAAGAGGAGAGTTGGTCCCTTTGCGTGGCAAGGATACATCACGAGATTGACGCATCGTGGGGTAGCTGGCTTGGACCACCCGTCATGGGGATTTGATGGGACACGTTACCACTCGCTATCCCTGACGTCGATTTCGGTCTTCCAATACTGCAACGTCATTACATGTTCAGCAACCAAGGTCCGCGACTGGCGAAACGTATAAACCACACTCCCAACGTCGTACTGACCGTGATCAAAGACCTACAAGGGCAAGGGCAAACGGGCGTCGCTTGGCGAATGACGGGTTGCTTTCACGAGAGGGCCTGGCGTCCGTGACGAAGCGTGCACATGGTCGTGTCAACAGTACATTCCCAGAAAGACGAGTCCGCTCGTATCAAATGACCTGTATTGAGATATTTGAAGAGTCGAGACAAATGGGATGGAGGAAAGAATGACCTTTTGCACTGGCGGTGCATGAGACAGTCCGTCATTGATGCTGGGGTTTTGCCGACAGAAATTTCCGGGCGGTTGAAAAGCTGTGCGTTTCGCACAGGCCGAGCAGATTATAGCGAAGAAATCTGAATTGGATTGGACAACTTGTCGTCGTAAACGGGAGACCGAAGGTTTGACCAGGATAAGGCTGGCATCGGTGGAGCTCATTGTCAAGGATCATCGAAGTTTGGAGAACACTGTGCAGAGATGCTTTTCTGGGACTAAGTGGATGTAAGGTGGAGAGAATAGATAAAAGTCACCGGCGGTGGCTACGTGTCAAGTATGTATGGGAGAAATGGGGAGGTAGACAGACTCATCTGGGGTGAAATCACTCTAACAACCTACTCGCGAACTGAATAAGGAAGAGCATGACATACATGCCGAACGATGCGATCCGGGCACCAGGCCTGCTTCTTGGAGCGAAACATGTCTCCTTTATCTTGAAAGCGTCCAGTAGGTATCTCTCCACAGTGAAGGATGGAGCGTCGAAGTGGTGACGATCTCTCGCAGACACTCATTCGTATGCACGTTTTCGCGACACAGTGCCTTGGTGTCGTCGGAAACTCGGCTTACAAAGGCACTGAAAACACGAGGTGATGGAGCGTGAGTACTGACACCTGGGACACAGCCAAATATGCTTAGCAGACATATTGGGTAAATAGCATTACAGCGGTTTTCAAAAGTTCGTGGAATTTGACCAAATTGTTTGCAATTTTGGGCCATCACGTATCGTCACGTGTGCAGGACCCCGAATGTAACCTAGCTACGTATCAGTACTACTAGCGGCTTTTTTTTTCACATCACCATGCCTGTGTCGCCATCCCGAACACCGGAACCCGAGGAGAACTCGGAAGTTGAACAGGTATTCTCCGTGTCATTGATTATCTATTCCAAGGTCAAGAAAATGCTTCGAGGTAAAGCTACCTCAAAGGAAGAGAAGACGACGAAAACGAAGGAACTTTCGTTTGCCATCAAGTCTTCGAACTATACCGAATTTTTGCGAGGTATGCTTGAAAAGCATGGCCAGGACGACTACGAGGTCACTGCGAAGAAACATTACCCATTTAGATACACTTTACCAAAGATAAAAGGGTATGTTTTTATTTGTTCATTACACGACTCAGACTCATGGTGAATGTAGGCAACGCGTTGTGGATGCGATCGATGTTGATAACATTGCCGACTACAAGGAAATGGTGATGAAAATCGATGAAAGCAAGCCAGCGGTCATCAAAATCCTTGTTGACATGTGAGACATTCAGAAGCTGCCCCGAGTGCATTCTAGCTCCGAGAGCGCAGCCTCAGAAGCGTTCCCCAAAGCTGTTTGTATATTTTTTGTTTGATATACGATATACTAACTATTGTCTAGGATAAATCTGATACTACGAAAGCTGACTTGGATAGCCGCTTGGGTCGGTGGCGTATCATGCTTCAGCAAAAGTACAAAAATGAGCATGACAATGGGTTCACATATGTTGGGCCTTTCGGACCTATGCCTCTGACAGGGCCAATGATCCTTGATTGGGCTCGCGCACTTGAGGCCGGTCAAGCTACTGTACATGTCCCACCCAACATTGACTCATTCAACCCCGCAAATAAAGCCTTGATCATCCATGCAAAGAGACTGCAACCACCACCGCCACCATCCCCAACGCCTGCTGTTGACATCAACTCCCTAGCATCTGTCCTTCTGATTCAAGCCATGACAAAATCAGGGCTGTTCCCTTCCATTGCCAGTCCAGACATCACGGCTCCAGCGACCCCATCTACACCAACTCCTCAGACACCGAGTCGACAGAGGACCACTCCCACATCAGAGCTCATTCCATCTCCATCCCACTTGACACGCTACCTCAAGTATGCTGAGAATCACCTGGGCGTCCGTCGTGCGCTAACTTACAAGAACGTGCTGGAACTCAATGGTATTGGTCCGGACATCCTTCCGGATGTTGATGACAAGCTTCTCGCTAGTCTTGGCATTTCTGCAGGTGATGTCATTCGCTTGAAGAATGGGAGTACGCCATGGTGGAATGGACCTGAGGCGAAGTGAAAGCAAAGCAATACAGTGGCATCAGGGACTAGCGATGGTTTGGCTGGTGAGGAGCCGCCGGTGAAGAAAAAGGTATTCTATAAGAAGAAATTTCACGACGGAGGTGGTGCGACATTCAGTGGGCCGCCGATGCGAGCCGATGATGGTGAAACTTCGGCAAACTTGGACTATGATGTTTTTTATTTTTGTGACTCACAGACGCAGTGGCTCCCTGTCCCGCATGGCTTTGCTGTTGATGAAGATGGAGATGATGAAGAACCGCCGTTTGGTTTATAGTTGGACCTTTGCACGTAACAAATCAAACATTGCACATACATTGATTACATCAATGAGAGATAAAAACATGCCCGAAAACACTACAAAAGACAGTCCAACACACTATACAATGTACCCAGATGCCTGAAAATACCCCTCTGCTTTATCAGGGGTGATGTTCTGACAAGCGCGAACGATAGACATCACAGATGAATCTTCAGACGCATGCCGACGGAGGTAAGCCTTGATTGATGAAAATGCTTGCTCAATGGGATTGTAGTCGGGCGAGTATGGTGGCAGGTAGATGAGCTTGCAGACTGTGTCTACATCAGTACTAATATTCTATATACAACAGCGAGCACTTACAATGATCATCTTCAACCAACTGACGGAGCCGCTCACCATGATGAATGCGACAGTTATCCATAATGAGGACACTGCGAGGACCGGGATATGGGTTTGTGAATGGCATCTGTACCAAATGATTGTAAGTAACTAACAACGCAAGGAAAAATAGAATAACTCGAATAATTACCACAAGTTCCTTGATGAAATTGTAGAAACGGTCACCGTCAACAGGACCATCCACAATATCATATACAATGATTCCATCGAGCGTAATGACAGGAACGATTGAGTACCGCAAACCTCTCACAAACCACCTCTGAACCATGCAGCGAATGCCCTTGCCTGAGCGCCCATATCTGCGTGACAGCGTACGCTCATTTTTGGCAGCTTCATCAACAAACATAAGCATGCCTGGATCGGGAGCTTCTTCGGCAATGCGGTTCATGTAGATCGCTCGTAACATTTCGTTTCATTCATAGGCAGTGGCAGAGATGACCTTGTGACTGACACCAAGCTGTTGGAGGGCACGATGGATGGTTGGAAGGGTGGTGTGAACACCGCGTTTGAGCCACAGCTCATCCTGCAGTTCGTCGAGATAGAGTGATCTGTGATGATCCAAAAGAGCAGTAATAAAAGCAAGGTCTGCTTGGCTGAGAGAACGGGGGCGGCCCACTGTGCATGAGTATTTGTGGACGTTTGAGACGACACCAAACTGCCGGTATAATTTG
>JBBPJQ010000880.1:0-15595 GCA_038088795.1 Boletus rex-veris
CATCCACACTCCTTTGATTTCATTCCTTTCGATTCTTGTATCACGGATGGATGCGTCGAGTTTCATTTCTTGGCTATTGTGTGGTGACAGCCATACCACCACATCTTCTATCGTTCACCGGCTTCACGCCCTTTTTTATGTTTATTGGTTTTATCCTAATACTATGCAGTACCACCCTATTCCACTCATTTAGACAGACTCTCATTTCCTCTCTCCCCTCGTTTTGTTTGCCTGGCTTTCAGTCCAGTGTGCATAAATATTTTTAAATGCATATACTCTCAAAGTACCGTACACAAAGGTCATGTATCCTGACGGGCGAGCATATGGATGTAATGGTTGCGGCTCCGGTTTGCGTTGACCAGGGCTACACATTTAATCATCACCAAGGAGCCAGCCAATTCCCTTTTGTAGAACGCGACTTGCTTGCGCTGAAACCTCATCGCCATCAAACCTGCCACTCATTCCGTCCCTGCTTCTTGGCCGTACATCGTCTCCAGAACTGCTAGATTGCCCACGCCCAGTGACGGCAAATGTAAAGTTGGACGCCATGCGATTGAACGCTCTGCCAGCCAATGCAGCAGCATCCGCGTTTATGAGAGGTGTCGTGGGCATGTGCAATTCGCCAAGTCTTTCTCGGAGAGATGAAACATGTTTCCGTGACGATGGGGTGCGTTTGGGTTGAGTGACCGTCCTAGAAGCCAGATATACATGACGGCCCTCGATGTCTTCCTTTTCTAAACGTCGCCAAGATGCCAGAACGTCGTGAATTCTGTCGGCGGGACAGAGTTGCAGTGCGCGGCCCAAAAGTGAGAGCTTCGCCTCGACGTCCTCGAATTCAGGATGCCGCCCAAGCTGGAAGCAAGCCACCCAGCAGACATCGCTCGCCTCCCGAACGGCCTTGTCCTCGATGTTATTTGGGGCTTCCGTACTCAGCTTTGAGACCTTTTCAATCATTCGTTTGCTGGTCTCGTAGGCGCGTGAAAAGTCTTCGGCCTGGAGCGCAGTGTCTGAGAGCATGGCGAGTACCCTCACTTCTGCAACGACATCACCTTCAAACCCGAGCTTGTAAAGGAGATCGAGGATAACCTCAGTGTGTTTGTATGCGTCTGCTGTGCTCGAGAGGACACGTGAGATGAGAGAAAGACGATCCTTGGTCAGGCGAATCTCGATCGGGGAGAGCGGAACACTAGGACGTGAGAATATGTTGAAGGAGGAAAGCCGGGAAGTGGCTTCAATAAAGTTGCGCTCTTTGTTCAAGCGCTCCGAAGGGGGTGGAACAGCAAGACTAGTGGAAGAGTAAGCTACTTGGCGCTGCGGAGAGTCGAACATTTACCAGTCATAGGCAAGTTTCATGTCGCCAGTCTTGTAATTTCCTGAACTTGCGTTGTCGTAAAATTCACTTGAGACAGAGAGACAAATATCTTCTACGACGAGAGGAGGTAGTGACAACTTTCCATGCTTCTGTTGGAGAAGCTGGCCTGCAATATCGAACGCTACAAGATCGATGAGAACTTGTAGCGGAGAAACCAAAGATAACTCACAACCAGAGCTCAACAAGCCAGCGAAGAAAATCGATGAGACTTCCTCTCTTGAAAGAAGTCCAAATGCGCTCTTGAGCCCAGTTTCGCTACTTCCACAAAGCTTGAGCATGTTATCCAATAGCCATTCCCACTCATCCCTTCCGCTGAGTTCACCCGAGCTCCCTGTGCGTCTGGCCATCCTGTTTGCCCGTGCTCGTTGCTCGCCCGCATCGTTGGCACTCTGCAAAAACCATCGCAATGGCGCTGCTACATTCCACCGCGATAAAATTTCACCGGACTCCAAATGTACGTCCAATATGTCCAACGCGCGCGAGAGGGAGACAAGTGGGAGTGGTTTGAAAAAAAGCATCAGGTCGGAGGGTGAGCATTGTGGCCGGATTGTGGACGGCGCCACAAAAGACCCCAGAGATATTATCGTCGCATCCGCTTCATCTGCCTCATCCTCAGTCCCCGGCTTGATTTCCCAAGCTGGAAGACACTCGAATACGGAACTCATTGTAGACCACTCAGTGCAGCTGTCGCTTCCGTACAGACACGCAAGAGCCAGTCTTGCGACGTCCTCGTCATTGCGAATGATGCGATGTGCGACAGGAAGGGTGGCTTTGGACGCTTCAAAGATTGCGGCGGCAGTCGGTAATGGGGCCGAAAGAATATAGTCATAAAGCAGGCGAGTAGGTAGACCTGGGTCGGGATTACCTGCACGTTCTGCACGTGCTTCCAGGACGAATAAATAGGGCATGACGAGGTGAGTGATGTCCTTTGCGACTGTCTCCGGAGATGAATGGGCGAGATAGGCACCCACGACCTCTGCAGGCTGCATACTCTGCCAGCGGGAGAGCGTCCAGTCTTGGCTGTCCTGGGGTTCGTGAGGCTGAGGCGAATCATAGACTAGCCGGGAAAGAAGGCTGAGCTCTTCACCTAGCTCGTCGAGGTCAGGTACTCCATGAGAAGCCCCGTGCTGAACAGTTGCAAGAGCTGTGTCCAGGATACCGGTGGATGAAATGATGATGTCCACGCGGCGCTTGTACCAAGCACTGAGTTCTTTGGGTCCAAGAGGTTCTGTACACGCTGTGGCGTCACTTTGTGACTGATGCGAGTCAAGTTCCATGTAAGAGATAGCTTGTGAAGCCTTGAGCGCAGCATCGACCTCCGGAGTCTCGACCCAGTCAAGCTCTGTTCTCCAACTATCGAAGGACGGTGTCTGCTCTGCGTCATGATCGACATCATAAGCAGGAAGGATCTCGCGGTACTCGGATGGGTGTATATGACTAGGTATGCTGTCAAGTATAGCGAAACGGGAGGGCCAGAGAGTGGAAGAGTGGTAATGCATGAGTGTCCGCAGTGCAGTGAACTGTTGTTGGGAGGCGAAAAGGCAGGCAATCCCTAGCATGTCCTCTGCCAAAAAATCGGACAAGGGAATGGGTGGGTCGGCCGGCCTGTGTTGTGGTGAGAGAGGGGATGTCTCGCCGTCTTCGGCCCATGGGTCATCCTCCCATTCTTCGTCAATATCGTCCGAGTTACCCTCTTCTGCTGATAGGTCCTTGCATATCTGCACAAAGGAAGAAAGTCTGTCACAACGATGAAGGAGAACGGCGCGCATGCGGCAGAGCTGGCCGTCTTCTGGTGCGTCATTGAAGTAACTTGTGAGAACCTGATTGTGCACACCGAGAGAGTCTGCATCGGGGGTGGAGATACGAGGTACAGCTTGAGCTCTATGGACGGCCGAGTTAGTGCGAGTGATTCCCAGCTCAAGAAGCGACTGCTGTGTGTCAACGTTGTTCACGAGCCTGTCGACGCAGGCTGCTACGACCCAAAGGTCATCGTCGACAGCGGAGAGGACGTCCCGTGTGTTTTCAGGAGTCATGTCCTGATCTTGGATGCTTTGCCAGCGTATGTGGGGCTGCATTCCGTCCATTGTTAGTGTGCTTGGCAAGCTTCAATTGAGTAACTGGGCGACTGGAGCTCACGTGTGCAGCGCGTTGCAAATGATCATTACTATAAGTAAGTACATCTACACTACTTTTCACCGACCCAGCGGTTGTACGATGAACAAAAACCCTTGATATGCACTCCGCAGAACGAGCACCAAATGCGAGGACTCTACGCGATTGGGTCCATATAAAATCTCCCATTACCTGAACAAGTAAATAGCTGATGACCAGCGCGTACAATATTGAAGAACCAAGGCAGTTCAAAAGAGCGTTTCCTGAGAAAGGAGTCAGCGCTTGAACGGGACGGGAGCGTGTTGCAAGGACCTCGTCTCGAAGGTATTCTCCAATATCCCTGATCGAAAGTATGAGCAAGGACGGTAAAATGACTAGGTATATGGGGACGTACGCTTGATGGAACACAATGATGGATGTAGGATCTAATTTGCGTGTGTCGATCGTTGACCGGGCAGTTACACCAAATCCCTGAAAACGGCATCGATCTGTATATGCACACGAAAAGAGAAATGAAAAAAAAGTACCAGTGGGAGGTCGTTCATGCTGAACACGACTACACCCTGATGTTCGGGAGTGTCCTCTGTTATGCGACCAAGGTGTGCCTTGAGGACGTGGTTGCCGTACAGGAAGGGCATTTCACCATTGGGCTTGACCCAGACCTTGGAAAGATGTTAGATGTGGGTACGAGATGGAGGGCAAGCATACCTTGTATTTCGCATACTGGGCAATGTGGTCGAGCGCAGTGATGTGGAGTCTGAATTTGCCGGTCTTGGTGAATTTTCCAAAGCAAGTGCCAAGGGAGATGAGGTTCGGTCGTGCAACAGAGATGCTTAGACGCATCGAGGATTCGGAGACATAATAGATCCTGTCCTTGTGCAGCCTAAAGCAATATGGCTCGTCCTTGCGATCGATCAGGTGGATAAGGTTCTTGCCCTGTGGTTAAAGTTGTTAGAGGTGGTGTTGGATGGGGATATCGTGGACGTACGATGTAGTTTGCGAGTTTTGTGAATACGGCCTTGCTCTCATCTTCGGTGAGGGGACGCATGGTGGTGAGGAGCAAAGGCGGCCAATGGCAAGCTTGCTGTTCGTACTGCCACCCCTACAACTACTACTGTTCACTACCATCTCATTGTACATGTCCGCGTCTTCGTTCCCCCCCTCTTTCTCGTCCTTCCGTAATATCGACCCTGGCCCGAGCAACAGAACCCCTTCACCCGCCAGGAATGACAACCACCGAGACCATTCAGTTGACTTCCTCAGACGAGACAAGTCCGTAAAACGAATCCACAGGGAAAAAGACAGGCACTCGTCAAAACGAGAAAAGCACTTCTCCCTGACCGACAACTGGCGGGGTAGCGAGCCCCGCGCCATTGACTCACTGTTGGACGACGAGAGGCTCAAGGCAAACGAGGACAGGCTCCGCTTCGAACAGCATGGCCAGGAACATGACAGATGGGTGCCACGCCCCCTCTTTTACTCGGATCGCAAGGGCGACTCTCACAACCTAACCTATGGTCGCCTACACACCAGCGACGTACCAAAGTATCGTCCCGTAGCCCGTGAGTTAGTTTGAACATCACGCACTCGAACAGCTAATCATGCACAAGGTGGCAAGCATATCCTTGGTCTCGACAATGCGTGGACCGTCTCTCATAGAGGCGGAGAAGGTATACAAGTCACTATAGGGCAACGCAAGGTATAGCGCTCATCGTCTCAACCCTCGACCCTTTGCTGAGGATCCCACGCAGCAACCTTCTCTTACCCACCCCAGCTCAAGTGCCCTTCTCGCCGCACCTTCCCGGCGCCTAGTGGCTTCTGCCGACAACTACAAGTACAAAGAGGTCGACGGATTCTTGCGTCTCACATCCCGCACCAATCAAAACATTGATCAAGTCTTCCGGCCGCTTTCTAGAGGCGAAGCAAGTTCTGAATCGGAACTTTCGGCATTCGATGCAGAAGGAGAGAGTTCAGACGACGATCACGCACCTACTCTCACGTCTCACCAGCTAACCATCAAAGCGCTCGAGGAAAGGCTCACTGCTGACCCATCCTCCGTGCAAATGTGGCTGTCCTTGGTTGCACAATCTCTCTCAGTCGTGCCGCTGACTTCTAAGAACGCCGTCAAAGCTCGATCCGAAGTAACTCTTTCAGTTCTTTCACTTGCCCGTGGAGCCCATCCTTCCAATCTCCGCTCACCCACTCTCTCACTCAAATACCTTCGGGCGGGAGAAGAGTTGTGGGATCGAACTAAACTCACAGCAGAGTGGGAGGATGCCCTCAAGTCCGGTGGCATTGGTATCTGGATGGAGTGGCTCGAGTGGCGCATTCGCGCCTCTGTGGGAGGGATTGACCAAGTAGTGTGGGACGCGACACGTGCATTGAAGGCGTTAGGTAGCTCCGAAGACAGCGAACTTGACAGACTGCGTGTTGTGTGGCGAGTCGCCGTTGCGTTTCAGGAGGCAGGTATGAAGCATGGAAAGTGGAATTGCTATCACGTTCTGACTTTACTATTGCCCAGGGTTCCATGAACGTGCCACAGCGCTCTTCCAGGCGCAGGCGGAACTGTACGTCCCTGGCTCATTTGAAAGAACTCATTGTTCAAAAGATGACAGAACATTCGAGGTGCCTCAATCCTTGTATGGACTCCCTGTTGATACGCAACTAGACTCTTTAGAAGAGTTCTGGGAATCTGAAGTACCACGCGTTGGAGAGCCTAATGCCAAAGGCTGGTCCGGGTGGGTCTCCAGTGGAAAGCCAAAGGCTACACTTTCAAGTCTAGAAACAACACCTATGGATATTGATTCTACGTCGGCCGATCCATTTATAAGATGGTATAATGATGAGACACGCGCGGACATGGTCTCACGTATCCCAGCACGGTACGAGTCGGGTGTCTCTGACCCGTATGCGACTGTATTGCTGTCAGATATCAAGGCACTTTTGCTTCCGTTGACGACTCAAAAGGCTAAAAATGCATTTCGTCTTGTATGGCTCTCCATCATGGGCCTTCACATTCCTGGTTTTGCCGACACACTCGCGAATGAAGCATGGGACGATCGGTGGTCACATACGCATCTCGCGACTGTATCACGCCTTTCTTCCATTTTCCCGCATCCCGGGAAAACACGACAGTTACTTGCTGACTCACACGCGGGTGTGCTGATTGGAAGGGAGCGAGAATATGGATCGGTATTTGGACCTGTCAAGGACTGGAGCCTAGACGTACTTGGACCACTGGATTGGGTGGGGAAAGACTATTGGAGGATGTGGACGGCGAAAGATATCCAGGGTGTACAGGAGGATTTTGTGAGGGCTATCTTCAGCCAGCTCCGGTGTGGTGCGGAAGATTACCAATGGGATGTGTATGGTTTGGCGTTTGAGGCCTCGGTCAACGTGAAGAGGTTGGGCCTGAATTTCTCTGGCCAGCAAGGGTGCTGACGGCCGTTTATAGTGCTTTGAAGCTTTCGCGGACGCTCTTGTCACATGTTCCAGAGTCGCTTCCCCACTGGACAGCTCACGCACGACTTGAACGTCTGCGTGGACGGATTGAAGACGCACGGAAAGTGTATCAAACTGTTCTTATTTCGACGCGGCATTCGCCCACGCAACCATTTATTGGGCAGATGTGGTGGGATTGGGCTGAACTGGAATGGATGAGCGGCGACCAAGATGTGGCGCTCCGGGTAGTGATGCGGTCGGGAAACGTTGACGGTACGGGGGGGATGATGATTCTTCGCGCCAAGCGTAACCTGGAAGACATTATCAATGCGGCACAAGGACTGTGGAAGGACCGGGAAGGCTGGATAAAGCTGCGAGCGCTGATAGATTTACTGACAGGATCATCATTGCCTGGGATGCTGGCCATGTTTGACTCGCAGTCCACAGGGATGGACAAGGCGGTGGGAGAGAGCTTCATGGTTGCATCGCTGGTGATGCTATATAACCACGCGATTATCCGACGGACGCCTACTCCACCGGCGATACTGCGAGAACGGCTACAGGTGGCGATTGGCAAGTATCCAAACAACATGATTGTGCTTGGGATGTTCTTGGAGGCGGAGAAGGGGTACGGAGTGTGGGGTCGTGTGAGGGGTCAGCTGGGGGAGGGGGTGGCTGATGGAGGCGCTAAAGAGAAGGGAGTGTCGAGGAGGGCAGCGGAAGTGTGGGTTGCGGGATGGGAGAGGGGGCGTTGGGAGGTCGAAGCTGAGCGGACGAGGAATGGACTGGCGGGGGCGGTGGAGAGCGACAGGTGAGTGAAGGGGGCAGCGCATCTGTCGGGTGCTGATATGGGCCAAGGACGAGGAACAGTGCCATCGTATGGCGGATCGTCGTCGAGTTTGAAATCCGGACTGGACAACTGCAGCGAGCCAAGAATCTGCTGTACAGGGCGGTCGGGGAGTGTCCCTTCGTCAAAGGTCAGGCAATAATAAAGGCTAGAATTGGTGCTGATACAGGATGCAGGGCTCTATCTACTGGCGTTTGGACCGCTGCGACAAGTATTTACGGCGCGGGAACTGGCAGGGTTTGTAGATATCATGGCCGAAAGGGGGCTGCGTATACGACGGGGATTGGAAGAGTATGGGTGGAAGGGAGATGAGGAGATGAAGGGGAAGGACAAGGACGAGGAGGACGAGGACGAGATTGAATGGGCTGCGTCTGAGCGACGTCGGCTGATGCCCTATTAATATTTTGACATGTTTGTGTATGCCGCCCAAATTGTTTTGCGCCTGACCTGACAGCGTTGCTCCAATTCGTTCGTTCCCTTCCGACCCGCGTAGGGTCTCCCTTGTAATGATAGCAATCCCCCCCCGCGAGGAATGGCCAGACGCTGACTTTGTCCTTCCCGACGGCGACCACATTCGTTCCCTTGACGTCGAATCCGACAAGGACGACGACGACGACGACCTCGACCTCGACTGGGATGTCGAGATGCACTTTGGCTCAACCGGCGCTGCAAAGGCCAAAGCAGTCGTATCCAGTCTTGCAGCCCGCACAGACTTTGCCAGGCTCACCTCACCCGCCATGTTCACCGTCCGTCCTCCCCTCACTCGCCAGGAGGAGGAGGACGAGGAAGACGACGAGGGTGTATCCACCATCAAAGTCGCACAACTCGCCTCCACCCTCAAAGCCGTTGCCAAACCTCCTCCCATCGACGAAGATTTCGAATCCGCCTTTGCCCTTCCTTCCGATCTAACTCAGCTCTCCCTTGCTCCACTTCCCCTTAGCCATCGATCCTCAAAGAACTCCCTCGAATGGGGTGATCGTGATCAAACTTCTTCTTCCCAGTCATCAGACGCTTACTCTTCTCTCGGCTTCGCCGATGGCTCTTCCTCTAATTCCGTCTCTTCCCTCTCTCTCCCAGACACAGAAGAGAGCGAATGTGACGACGACGAAAGTGAACTCGATGGCCTTGTCGTTCCCTCCGGTCTCTTCGAGTCCGGTCACAGTGGCAAGCATCTCAAAAAGATCCTCGAGTCCAAGAAAAAGGCCCCAGCCCCAGATCAGCGAGCAAAGGTTGCTAGCCCTGATTCAGAGGACGATTTTGAGATGGGCCTTGTCATCCAAGACGATGACGACTTCAGCCCCAGTCGGCTTATCAGCGCAAAGCAGACTCAAAAGTTTGCCACACGCAGTAAAAGCGCCCCCGCTCGACCACTCATTCCAACTCGCCCGCCCTCTCGTATGAGGGCCGACCGCGCCAAGTCTCCCATTAACCCACCCATATCATCCGCTCGTCAACTCCAACGCATCAAACTTTCATCCTCACCTCCACCCCGGCAGCCTCCACCCACACGTGCTCAGACATATGTGGAAGCTCTTTCGGCCGCCCCACCTCTGCCCACAAGCTCCTTTTTGTCCCCTAAACCTGGCAGTCTCCGGGGGCAAAAGTCCCATTCAGGACTCAAGCCACCAACTCCGCCCTCCACTCAGCGCAAAGCACTCACTCGCAAGGCCTCTCTCTCTTCTTTGATGGAAGCAAGCTCCTCCCAAGCATCAGGCTCTGGGACAGCTCCCACAGCAGGGCTATCCAACAAGTTTGCACGCTACGAAGCACCTACCGCTGCTTCGCGTGCAAAATCACACACAAGTTCGACAAGCCGCATTCACGCGCTCGAATTTGTCGTACCACCAGCTCGCCCGTCAACACCCTCGTCGAATCCCGCCGCATTACGTCTCACGATGCCCACCTCTATCCGAATGAAGTCAAGGCCTGCCCTATCCGCCGTATTCCCTGGTCCTCCTCCTGTCAACATTCTCGCACAACCTCCACATCGTGCCACCTCGCCCGTTCCCCCGCGCCCCCCATCTACTGCCTCCTTGCGTAGCCGCACCTCCCCACCAATACCATCATCATCAGCTCCTAAACTGTTACGCCGTCCCAAACGCCAAAGAACGTATGGGGACGGGACCGAATTGGATGCCTTCGAGGACCTTCCAACCGACAGGGATAAGGAAGTGAAATTCAGAATACAGCCCAAAGCCACGAGTCGGGGAGGTGTCACGACATATCCAAAGTCTTCAAGCACAGAAAAGGACATGGATAAAGGGACACTCCGCAAAAAGGGACGCATAGACGAACCAAGCCCAACCCTCGGTCAGTTCATGCGTTGTCGCGCACTTGCATTCCCGTCCTCACTCAATCCTCGATAGATTCTCCGGGTGCGCTTGCACCTGCCACAAATACACTACGACGCACTGGGCGCATCGAATTCTCCAAGGCTACAGAATTACCTGGAAAGAAGAAAAAAGATGCTTCCTCCCCTGTGCTTGGTCACACACGAAGGAAACCCACACTTATACGCCACCTCGGGGGGCAAAGCGGGCCAAAAGGTACGTTCAACCCACTCTCTGTCCCGACGTAGATTCAGATTTTCTTTCTCAAGTTGTTGGTGACATGAAATGGAATCCTTCCACCCTCCGCTGGGAGGGCAACGATCAAGTGTTGCGAGATTTCGACGCTGTTGTTGGGACATCCACTCGACCCGCTCTCATCACACATCTGACCGGATCTTCCATCGGCTCTCCCGTTGGCTCCTTCGCTTCTGGGGCACGCAAAGTGGGAAACATGATTTTTGATCCCACGCGAATGTGCTGGATCTCCACGCTGCCCCCCGATGAAGAGGAACCAGACGTCTTTGCGGACCTTGCCGATGACGAGGAAGACGACGAATGGGAAGCCAAAGCTGGTACTATTCGCGCCAGCCAGCAGCAGCAGGGCTGTGCCAGTAACACACCCTCGGAAACGAGCGGATCTTGTGCTTCCGCCATTGTCGTCACCGCCCCCAGCCCTGCGCGCAGTCGCGCTAGAACGACTTCTGAATCCGAGAGTGACCGAGGGTCACGCGCGTCCATCGTTTACGATGTAGCCGATGACTTTGTTGAAGTTTGCCGTGTCGCTGAGGAACGTCATCGTTCTGAGATGCGGGGCTGGCGCTCGTCAGCATCAAGACAAACCGATCCCTTTGGCGAGCCAGATCGGTCATATCTCTACGAAATTCGTGCACTCGCCACCAGGAAGTACTGACCCACAGGTACTTCTGGCTCTGTCCACCCCCAGGCCATCATCGACATGGCCGCCCTGCGCTATTGTTGATATATCATGTTAATACTTTTGCATCCCGGACTCAGTCTCTCTGTTCAATGATACGTTCGATGGTCGAGTTCATCATGCCTCTCATTTTGTAAGCAGATTTTGTTACTCTATTGTTTCCTCTTTTCCCTTTTGCGTGGATCTTATGATAGTTTCACCGTCACTCGTTCATTTCTCTTCACTTCCCTTTGCTACTCGACGTGTATGGGAGATACGGGATACATGTTCAACAAGGAATTACAATAATGATATTAATTGCTATTTGAAGCGCATTGGACGGATGAATGTTTCCTGCTTGGAGCCATGGCGCAAGTCAAGTCCCTACATGCAGGACAAGGCCGAATTACCTGTGTCTCCCATGGCCCGTCCGTTGTCTTCACCGAACTGTCAGCGACTTATCCTCTCAAGCTTCTCTCTCCAAAGCTTGCGCAAGACGCAGTCGCGATCGTCTATGTGTTAAGCTACGGGGGCGGTCTGATCAACGGCGATCATGTCAAGATAGACGTCAATGTAAAAGATGGTTGCAAGCTTGTTCTTCTTTCGCAGGTAACGGTTATCGACCTCCTGGGTAGCCACCATGTTGATGTCCCCCATTCATGAGGGATCCACCAAAGTATTTAAAACCCGTCCTGGGGATCGGCCGTCGACACGCCTCCGTCAACCAGCCCACACAACACCAAATGTCACCACCTATGTAACAGAAGCCACTGTCGCGCCTGGCAGTGCTCTCTTCCTTCTCCCCGATCCGGTGACATGTTTTCGTGCAGCGGCATATTCCCAAACACAGAGAATCAACCTTTCTCGCGATGCCTCTCTAGTTCTGCTAGACTGGGTCACGTCGGGCCGCAAGTCACTGGGAGAGGAGTGGGTGTTTTCGCGGTATCACAGCCTCAACGAGGTCTTTCTCGAGGGGCATTGCATAGCTCGCGACATCATGCTCTTGGAGGGGCCCCCTCAGGAGACCGCTGAGATCGCTCAGTCCCAGGGATCATCACGCACTCTCCAAGACAGGCTCAAGCCTTATTCTTGCTACGCTACCCTGATCCTCTCTGGTCCCCTCGTGCAGGATGTCGTCGCACAGCTTGACAAACTATACCAGTCAACAACCGTATTCAAGACTACCTCGCCGGCCCGCATGGTATGGGCCTTGAGCCCTATAAGTGAAGGGAAGGGCTATATACTGCGAGCAGCGGGACTGGAGACCGAGGATGTGAGGAATTGGCTACGGGAATCACTTCGGGGGTTCGAAGACATCGTTGGCGTTGACACGTATCTAAAACTGTTTGCTTAGTGCTGTACATCTTGAACGACATCAACCACTGGTACCCTGTGCTCTAGTACGTACTTTGCATGCGTATCGCAAGTTATCAGATCATTCAAGGGACAAGCGCCCATTCAAGATGCTCGGCCAGTTCACATGGTTCGTTGGTCCCATGACCGCTACCGTAATCTGCCAGTGCTCCATATATAAACCCATCGATGGTGGCTTGGGATAATCGTGTATTTCCCCATGTCCATGGAGAAAGTCGACAAAGACGCTGTGGACGTTTCGTCCGGCGCCGAGTTGTACAAACCCGACGTGGACACCAGCGAAGTGGATGAGCGGAAGCTACTCCGAAAGATGGACATTCGCATCGTGCCATGGCTAGGCTTGTTGTACCTCTTAAATTTTCTCGACAGGGGCGCAATAGGAAACGCAAAGGTGTGTCACAATCCCAAGTCTGTTTCCGAGCGGTACTATATAGTGATATCACTGACGGAGGCAATCTTGAAGTTGTATGGTCTAGAAGCCGATTTGAAGATTACGGACAAGCAGTATCTTATCGCGTTAACAGTATTCTTCTTCCCTTATGCTTTATTCGAGGTATGTATACTCACGCTGAATCGCCTCGAGAACATTGCACTCAGATAGTCGTGCCCCAGCCCGTAAGCAACGTCTTGCTGAGACGGTTCCGACCTTCAATATGGCTTTCGTCCATGATGTTCTTGTGGGGAGTGGTTATGGTTCGTGTACTATGTCTAGGACCCGATGATGATTTTTGTTGACCGAGTATATAGTTGTGTCATGGATTTGTCCGCAACTATAGTGGGCTTCTCGGTAAGTGACAGCGCTGCGACTTGACCAGACGGAAACTGAGCCTCCTCTCAGCCTTGCGTTTTTTCCTTGGCCTAGCGGAGGCTGGCTTATACCCTGGTATCGTTTTCTATATCTCATGGCAAGTTGTGTCGTACCTTCTTGAATCTAGGCTGACAATGTAGGTTAGCTGGTACAAACGGTCAGAGTTGGGCACACGAGTTGCCACCTTCTTCACTTCCGCGACTATAGCAGGGGCATTCAGTGATTATGTTTCCAGCTCCAGCTGCGTCTCTGTCTTATGGACCTATCCATCCTAGGCGGTCTCCTGGCAGTTGCAATTTCCAACATGAATGGTGTGGCGGGAAGAACGGGATGGTCGTGGATTTTCATTCTGGAAGGCCTCTTCACGATACTGTGTGCCATCGTATCGTTTTGGGTCATTCAAGATTTCCCCGAGACCGCAACATTTCTCACTGGTGCAGAGCGTCGGTATTCTCAGTATTCTCGGGTGGTGGTTCTGTTCACAATGGCATCTCTCAGGGGTATTCGTTATCCGCCGTCTCCGTGCAGACATGCAATTCAGTGCTGGAGGGGAACAGTTCAAGACGAAATATGTTTGGCAAAGTCTAAAGGACTGGAAGACGTACATCGCAAGTAAGTCGATTGTGCAAGCTGCCGTTCATCAGCGATGTCGAATAACACTATTTTAGTGGGGATATACATGGGCTTGTAATGCCTCCTCTGCTTTCTTCTGAACAAAAAGGCTCACACGGATCCCACGTCACAGTGATGGCCCCCTGTACGCATTTTCTTTGTTCACACCGACGATCATTAGTCAGGTCGGTACTGTAATTCTTCCGAGTGTTTCTAATGACCGACTCATGCAATATTATGTCAGTTGGGTTAGTCACACCGCTTTCGAATGCTCAGGGAACTCGTGACCAAGAATACAACTACAGGATACAAGGCTACTGCAGCGAATTTGTTATCAGTACCCGTGTATGTCTGGTCTTGCATAGTCACCGTCTTCATCGGGTTCCTCGGAGATCGCCTTGGCAAGAGAGGGTACATCAATCTGTCAGCCTAATTTGACCTTTGGGATGAGCCGCATCTGACAGTATCACCGCTTCTCTAGAGCCCTGTTCAGTACAGGTTAGTGTCAGACACGCTCCCAATGATGTTGTTCTGACAAGATACAATTAGGGTTAGTGGGTTATATCATCTTGATCTCTTCCAGCAACCCGACATTGTCCTATTTTGCATGTTATTTAGCGGCCTCGTAAGTCGTACATAATTTCAGTGTTCTCGGGCTAAAGTATCGTTGCATAGCGCGATCTATCCTACCGTCCGTGAGTATCGTATGAAAAAAGACATTCCGAGGCTGATTCTTGGCGCCTAATGTGTACAGCGAATGCAGTGTGAGTGTTCCCAGAACCTATCGGCGTTGAAAAACAGACTTCCATACGTTGCACAGCGCGTGGGTTTCGAGCAATACCGAAGGCTCCTATAAACGAGGCGTGACGCTCGCAATGGCAATCGGCTGGTGAGGTTAACAAATTGACCTCGTATCACCGCTGAGCTTCGTCAGGGGAAACATCAATGGCGCGGTATCGTCCAACGTGGTATGTCTGATCAGAGATTATCTGTGCTTCCAAAAGTAACGCGTTCGTCACCAGTATCGGGCGCAAGATGCGCCGTGGTTTAGGTTTGGACACGGGATCGTCCTTGCTTACATAGCCATCGGATGGATATCCTCCGCCGTCTTTATGATCCAGTTGAAGCTTGAGAATGATCGACGGGATCGCGGGGAACGCAACGAGGTTATAGGGTGGGGTGACCGCCTGGAGGGGGACACTGTGAAAGCAGCCAAGAACGGGATATATGAATCTACCGAGGCTGCACGGGCAGATAAAGGTGACGCATGGAGTGGGTTCCGGTATACATTATAAGGTACACCTTCAGTACAACGAAGCTGCGGAAGTAGTTTGGGAGGTCGCCGTTCTGCAATACATAAAAAGATAATCCCACTCCCGATCTTCCAGCATTCTAAAGATCAGTTCGTATTATTGATGCAGTAAAATAGTCTGCTCAAGTAGGACGGTTATTGGAGATATAGCGCGAGTGAAACCCAGAGTAGGGAGTACAGATACGACACGAGAATCTATGCAGGTATCACGTCCCTCATTCCGGAACTAACATCACCTATAGTCTTGGACGGATCTCGAGGTAGTGACAGGGGCAGGCGTCGGTTCTACTGAGCCGCGGACAGCTTCTTCGAGTGGAGGGGGGGCACTGCGCTCACTTCCACGGTTCTGATCTAGCCATTTGTCCATTTCATCGGCTTTACCCGTGAAGGGACGCTTCCCCAACAGGTCAATCATGTCCTCACTGTTCAAAAATCAAGAGCACATTCAGTGCCTTGTACACTGGCAGACTAGGT
>JBBPJQ010000881.1:0-15591 GCA_038088795.1 Boletus rex-veris
CTTAGATACTGACTGTCCTCAGTCAGTCAAGTCATGTGATCGTGGGACAACCTGTGAGGCGTGACTTGTTGTGTGGACCCTGCGGAGTTCGGACCATGAATCAGATAAATAACACCATATAACACGACTTGCGTCTTGTCTTTCAATTTCTACCATCACTCCTCATCACCACCATGTCCAGCACCCTCAGCAAGCTTCTTGTGCTCATTGTGCCTGATCCCAATGCCGCCAAAAAGGAGGTGGCCAGGACTGAAACGACCTAATATCCTTCTATTGATAAAACAGTTGTTTGTTCTGTGCGGTTCACAGCTATGTGGCACTTGCAATGAGTTTGTCTGATGTCAAGGAGTTCGGCAAGAAGATAATCACATGAAGAAGACAAGTTAATGTTTCTGATATGATTCAAGGGCTAGGACTAGAGGACAAGAGGGAAAGACCAAGAGAACAAGACTGGGAAATACATGGTGCTAGGACTAGCCTTTATATACTATGGAGAAAGATGCACAGACCATGCTGTGTATGTACATGTGTAAAAGGCAAGGCAATGATAAGCACTGCCGAGATACGAGTGTCTATTGCTATTGGACGATAAGTAAATGAATCAATAGAAAGGAACATGATGTATGCATGCGGTGCATAGCCAATGACATGAGGAAACAATGAGGAGTGTGCATGGGCACAGCCTAGAGAGCACGAGGACAAGGCGAGGATAGGGTGAGGTAACCATGAGGTGAACACACAGTGTCCATGAGGAGGGAATGTGTCTGAGCACGTGACTAGATGAGATAAGATCCAGCAAGATCATGTGTCTTGATAAGATTACGTAGACGATGTTGGAGTGAGGCGAGCATAACAAGGACCGCGTACAAGGACGCATCTGGCCATGTCATCGACTTGGTCAAGTGCGCCCTGGATGACAGGACAGACCTTGAGGAGGAGCAGGGGATGTGGGTCGCACAGTGGAAGAGCACAATGGTGAGTGATCGCGTTGATCACGAACGAACCGCAGGCTAACGAGTACACAGGAAGGCTTGATGACAACGAGCCTGGTCTTGAACGAGGCTGGGCTTCAACTCATGCTCGAGGACGACATGCACACGGCCGTCGCCGAAGGCGACAAGTGGTCGGACGTGTGGGCCACACGGATTGACGCATCGAAGGAGGCGGCCAAGGCCAATGAGATCGACATGTCACAAGCCGAGGTGGGCCCATCGCAAACTGAGGCTGAGCCCTCGCAGGCCGAGGCACAGGCCTCACAAGCTGAGGATGGGCTGAGGATGGTGATGATGGTGACGATGACGATGAAAGGGAAGGAGAGAGAGACCCCCCACATGACCCCATCCGACTCCGGGTCAAGGGGGTCAAAGAGGATGATGATGGAGGTTGCCATGCCTCCTCGCAAGGTAAGTCCGATGTGCCCTCTCAAGTCCAAGGTGCTGATACAAGCAACAGAGGGTTAAGCGTGTGGAGGAGGAAGAGCCCGTAGAAAGGCAGGGCGAGAGTGAGGCCGAGGAAGACGAGGTCGAGGTTGAGGTGCGGCACTCGTCCCCGTGCGAGTCTTGCGCCAGGAAGAGGCAACCCTGTGTGGGGCACCCTTCCTTGGCATGCAAGGCTTGCGCGGGTTCGCACATTAAGTGCTTGCTGTCCTCGGGCAAGGGCAAGGTCAAGATGAAGGCGAGAGGGCCATTGCCCTCGATTAAGGTAGCACCAGGTGAGTTTTGTGAGTACGCATACCAAGTCCAAGCTGACGAGATCACAGTACAACGTCCAGTCCGCACCAAGCCGCGTTGCCAGGCCACTCCGGAGGTCTGGATGATCTCGGATGACAAAGAGGGAGAGCATGAGGCGACACCCAAGAAAGGCAAGGGCAAAGCAAAGGTGAGCGGGTCAGGTAACGCAGACGCAAAGGCGGTGGTGAGCGAGGTCATCAGCTTGCTGATGGACCTCCAGGAGCGAGGTCTCAGGCTGCGAAAGAAGCAGAAAGCGGTGGAGGCAGAGATGGAGAAGTGGTCGCAAGAGGTGGAGAGCATGGAGCGTTGTCTCCGCTTCCTCAAGGACAAATTGTAGTAGCATAGTTATGATCTGTGTGGCTGATCTCGGACCAATTCTGATTCCTTGGTGGCGGCAAGTTGGCGACCTACCCAAAACTAGCAAAATCTGGTTTGATAATGTGAGAGGCAGGGTATGCTATGACAGAAGGTGTACTCAGGGTGCAGATGATGATGAGGCTGCTCTTGTCGTAAACATCAGTAGCTGAAGATGTTTGCTATGGGTTGGTTGTATAATCGTTCGTTGTAGCGACAAGAATACCAGTAGGAAATACAAGGTGTTCACTTGGTTTTTGCAATGCTCTATCTCGCATGCCAACTTTGTGCTATGTTTCTCTAGCGTCTCTTGCCCAACCGTGCAACCGAGGATTGTTCACATTTGATAGAGTGACCCTGCGGCTTTGTCCTGTAACATTGTTCAGATTATACCCAACTTGAGGACATGAATGCTCAAGATGAAAGGTGATCTATGTACATGCTGATGGCTCTGTGCACAGCCGATTTCCGACGCTCTCTAGTTAGTAATTGGCCCAGCTATTATAGTCGATGCGGGGGTTCTAAAAACGGGATGCTACCCGGTGTGAGGTGTCAGCCCTCCTAGATTCTACGCCTCATCAAGACCAGCTGTTCGCAAAATTAAATTTTCAACTTGCTGTGGCCGCAGTTCCGGAAGTAACATACATAGATGAAGAGATGTATTAGTACAGGTCTGGACGCGAGCGTCCAAGATTCCATAGTTCTGAGCCCAGGTCACGTGTACCTGAAGAACTGCCCAAACTTTACAATGTTTCGCAGGGTGTCGAATGGCTGACTTCGACATGAAAAGTCAAAGTTGTCGGTAAGTTCGGCATCCTGCCCGCTGGTGATTTGTTAAATCTCATGGCTTGGACGAAGTCCGCAGTCATAACTCAGGACACATCTGAAAACCGATTATGTAGCTATTTACGCCGGTCAACTCGTGTGAAAAGGCAAGTTCTAATCCGCACATCTTATTCAGCGACCATGCCTCTCCCAGACCTCCTCCTCTCTAATCCGCCATCGCTCTCGGAGCAGCTAAAGCAGCGAATTGACGCACTTCGATCCAGGATAGTCAAAGCCAACTACAACACCCGATTTGCTCAGATCGCACCCGAGCTCACCGACTTTCGTCGTGCGGCAGCCGGCCGTGTCGATGGAATTGATGATGACATCCTTTCTGAGTCATTTCGGAAGACAGTGCAACTCACAACCTATGACTCATACGCACCACTCCTTGCAAAGTTTTTCGAAAAACCATGCAAAGCAAGTGGTATAGCCGATTTATTTGCCCCTGGACTTCCCGATTGTCTTGTTGAGTCCAGTTCGACGTCCGGTGGGCTTCCGAAATCCTTTCCCTACTATAATCGCTTGTCAAGGATCAGATCCTCGGAATCTGTCAGGTCATCTCCGATCTCCGATCCTCTCCGAAGACGCACCACATCAAACATGTCATATCTGGGGTTCGATCGGATGGATGTTGAAGATGAAGACAATTATTCTACAACGACAATCTACCTAACCTGTGGTACAGCCATCCACAAGAGGACGCAGTTGTATCTGGACCCTGACAAAGATGAAGAGAAGATGGGAACATTCAGTATGATCTATTCCGTGGCCCTCGTGTTATGCCGACTCGTCATATCTCAGTATTTGACCACGCTGCCCCATATGCCGCTGGATTTATAAAGAAATGGCGCTCATTCCTTCTCGTACATGCAATCTTTACACTCGGTAGCAGGTCCCTCGAGCGCATGTCCATGGTGTTTATCAATACGTTTGTGGACATGATCCGCCACCTAGACACGGAATTCGACACGGTGGTGGACTGTGTCGCGAACGGTGTTATCCCAGATCTGGACGGGATAGCTGATCTCCGCCATCACCTAGAGGTTAGTGGCGGCGCTCGACACGTTTTACCAGATTCTGAATGTCATCTAGGTAAATATTATTGCGGATCCCGAACGTGCGGAAGAGTTGCGTCGGATCGGACGTCCGTCTTCTCGACCAGGATGGTGTAGACAAGTTTGGCCAAACTTGCGTTCAGTCCATGCGATCGCCAGTGGTTCCTTCGCATCGTCCGTCCCATTGGTGGGTTTATCAATCGCGTATCACCTCTGCTTTCCCTCACCACGGCCCTGTATAGGCTCGATCGTTCCTTGGCCCCGATGTGGACATACATTCTCCTGGTTATGCCACCACGGAATGCCGGATTGGGACACCCTACAACCCATTCGAATTGAACCAGTTTAAGCTGATTGACTACGAAATTATCGAGCTTTTGGATATCAGTGAGAGTGAATCCATTGGTGGGATTGCACAACTTGTGGGTACTTCTCGTGAGACGAGGTTCCTCACTGACTAGTATCGTAGTGGGAGGTTGAGGTGGGAAAACGTTATGAACCTGTGCTGACGACCCGGGACGGTCTATGGCGGTATCGTCTCGGGGACATTGTTGAGGTCTCTGGCTTCGACCCAGCGGATGGCATTCCAATCATTCAATTCGTCGGGCGCCGCAAGTGAGCGTTCTCGTACGCCCGCATGTCTTCGCTGACCAACCACTCTAAAGCATGGGTATCCGATTCCCAGATTTATTGGTTACCGAAGAAGAGTTGAGGGCAGCAATGTCCTCCACGGTTTTGAATACGTCGATAAAAGTTATCAACTGGACCGCGGCGATTGACGATCGATCGATCCCTGCCACGATTGGGTTCTTTGTCGAGCTCGCCAACGAGCAAGGTTTGTGTGGCTTCCCAGGCATCCATTCTCTCTCTTTCATGAAACCCGTTTTCCACTAGACATTGGCCCACCAGCCTCGGATCTCGCACTCGCACCGGAACGCTTGCTCGACGAACTGTCACGAACAAACAACAATGTCGTTTGGGCTCTCGGGCACGATGTCTTTTGCAAACCCACTATCCGGATCGTCCGATCTGGGACGTTCAGTGACTTTTTGCAACTGAAGCTCGATGAGGGGAGTAAGAATACTGGGCAGATTAAAGTGCCCGTCGTCCTACCCAAGGCTGCGTATGTGACGTGGTTCGCGAATCGGGTCGTGCAAGAGATTTCAAGGGCTGCATCGTGAGAGACCTCCCAGTGGTGTGCTTGGAATCCATCCTTGCTTTGTTTCGAGAATCGACATGCTTGCACTATGAACCATTGTAAATTAATATGTACTAACAAAACGCGCTGTGCAACGGCCGTGAGTTGGGAAGGGAGTAAACAGCAACTGACGAGAATAAGTAGTCCGAGTCTCATTAATTAAATGAGTTGTGCGGCAGATATTCGTCACGAGATCGACTCTGCCGCAACTGGCGATGGCCGTGATGGACACCCGTTTGCTGGAGCCGATGGAATGTACTAGCAGCTGGCTATTCGTGGCTCATGACGCCTTTTGCAATGCTGCAATGCCATTCGCACACATGTTCAGTAATTACATTCTGCAAGTGACGAGACACACCGTGCCAAGAGACGTATAATCACATATACCTTAATGACACTGCCGGAATCACCGTGAATTGTTCAAAGACTGACATGGACAAGCAGAAGCGGCTCGATGAAGACACATTGGTATTCAGAAATGTGTACAAGCATGTGTGAACGTCCTATTCCCAAAAGAACGCAAGTACTTGTGTCGCGGACCTGGATTATATAACAAAGAATAATTTTAAAATAAATTTTAAAATAAGAATAATTCTTTTTTAATAGTAGTCCATTTTGTATTGGTGTGCGAACGTCCATCGTTGGCACTGATCTTTCGTCAGAGTGATGAGCTGTGCACGATATTACAGAGTAATGCCGTGATGGCCAGACGTACACGAAGAGGGGGAGGATTTAAGTTGCGGTGAGCCACTCACCGTCGTAAGTGGTGACTAAATGGACTAGGGTGGAGCCTGCCCTGGGCGAACTGGTAATCGCACTAGATCGACATCTTGCTCCCGAATGGGATGCATGTGCGCTCTTTTGTGACATTTACGTGGATGTCGAAGTGGATAAAACACTTGATGATTACGAGTAAACATGCGGTTCTTCTGCAGAGTAAGATATGTCTGCTTTTATCATGAAGTCGTCAAGCAAATGTCTCTCTGATGTAGACGAGGAAGAGCGGCGACTTGTCGACCACGTAGACTGTCGTTTTTTGTGCATGTTTTTGCGACATGGTGCCTTGGTGAAAACGTGATTGTGAGCAAGCGCCAAAAGCGCGAGGCGATGGAGCCTTTGCACTGATCTATATGAGTCAGAGGCAACGTGCATGTAGTGCGAAGGCCAACGAGTCAATAGTCTCGCCGTGTCGAAAGATGGCCAATGGATCGCGGCGGGGACGGGCTGGGGTAAAGAAGTGTTCTTGTAAGATGCAATGACGTACGAACAAGCCTGGAAGTAAAGGTGTTAAAACCAAGCAATAGGCAGTAATGCCCACTCAGCCGCAGGCTCCTTCCCACCGACGCTTCGTGTGTGAGGGCGACATACTAATACTGTAAGTAATCTATTATTAGTGAGGGCAACGTGTATTTCGTGCGAAGATGGCCTTGAACAAACCACAACTTGATTCTGGACCACCGTTCTGCTCACTGACGATGACCGGTGCGTAATGACAAGATGGAATTGCCTTTATACTGACCATTGAGCAAGAGCACTCCCAGCCCATTGAACTGGACATCGGAAGCCAATTAGCTGCAGTGACATTCTCAGCGAATGGCGACTATATCGTGAGCGGCGACGACAAAGCGGTTCGATTGTGGCGAACGGAAGACGGCAAGGCAATGGCAACAATGAATGTGGGGACTGTGGACTGTCTCACTGTGTCGAGAGATGGCAAATGGATCGCAGCAGGGATACACGAGGGCATGGTCTTTATGTGGGACGCAAAGACATACAAACGAGTCCTCAAGCACAAGTACATCGGCCCCGTCCGCGCAGTCGATTTCTCGCCCGACTCGACTCGACTCGTCTCCACACCTTGGAATGGCACAGCCACCGTTTGGGACATCGCAACTGGTAAACAAATACAAACACTGAGCGATGCGACGCGCGCAGTGAAATATTCACTGCAAGGCGATCAAATCGGGACAGCCATTCAGGATTCTATTCGAGTCCGGGACAGCAAGAATGGCTGCGTGCTCGTGGAAATCGATGTAGATGTAACACCGTGGTACAACACGGGTCTCGTCTGGTTCAATAACCACCTCTTGGTCGTATCCGACAATAAAATCAAGCAATTCAACACGTACACTGGGTCATCAGTCACGCAATGGCAAGTCCCAGATAGCGACAAGCACTCGTGTATTGCCCTACCAAAGCATGAACAATTCGTCGCACACTCTACAAAGAATGCCGTCACCTTGTGGTGCACGTCGACACATACCCAGCTCGCTCTCATCTTACACACTCAGGACATACGCTCCATTGCATTCTCTCCCGATGACCGGTTTCTCGCAATTGGTGGAAAGGACGGGAAAATTCGCATCCAAAGTCTGTCTTGTATCATTGTAAGCACGTGTCTCATCGGATAGGGCGGATCTAGATGGCGTTCTTGTTCCAATCATCTTTCTGCATAGAACTTTACCCCATCGTCTTCTCTACACGTCATTTCCCAGGAACCTGACATCGCGTCGAACTCATCAACCCCGTTATCTAGTCTACACCTCACTCTCCAGGAACTTGACATCGCGTCGAACTCATCAATCCCATTATCCAGTCCACACCCCACTCTCCAGGAACTCGACATCGCGTCGAGCTCATCAATCCCATTATCTAGTCTACACTTCACTCTCCAGGGACTTGACATCGCGTCGAACTCATCAATCCCATTATCTAGTCTACACCCCACTCTCCAGGAACTTGACATCGCGTCGAACTCATCAATCCCATTATCTAGTCCACACCCCACTCTCCAGGAACCTGACATCCAGATCAACGACGCTGCGCTGGTCTCGTGGAAAAACGATCAACTCGAAAACGCGGACGCATTGTTGACTGCAACGATCTCCCAGTCTCATAGTCCGAGCCATCACGCACTCGCTAGCCGAGCTGCCGTCCGGGCTCGTCTGCAAAAGTGGGATGCAGCCCTCAAAGACGCCGAAATGGTACTTGTTGCTCTGCTGTCCCCATACACTGACGCTGACGTCAATCCATGTCAAGGCCATCGATATTCAGCCGTCCATCATTGCCTTCACGGCAAAGAGCGTGGCGCATGTCGGCAACGGAGATAAAGACAAGGGCTATCGGACCTGCGACATCGCATTCGAGCACTTTCATTCATCTCACGTCACTTTTCTCCTCCTCATCAAGGTCTGTATTTTCTCAACTTGGTCACCTCTCGGCCGTTCATCGCTCTTAGGCTATCATCGTGTTTATGGCCGGAGAACACATCGATGCGATATCGCGTTTAGACGACCTCATTGCTACGGTCCGCTTCAACTCAGTGTGCTATTCGGTCCAGGCATGTGCATGTCGTGCTACCACGCGACGAATATGGCCATTAACACTCCTAAAAGGCATACATGCATCATCTACTTGGATGCTCACACATGCAGCGCAGTGACTACGAGCGTGCGATACATTCGTTTCAGCACGCACGAGCCCAAATACGGGACGACATCGGGCAACCCCTTTTAGCGATCTCACTGGTAGGCTTCTTAACGGGTGTATTGCAACCCATCGACATTACTTACCGCGCATGACAGACTACTGGATGGAAATTTGATGATTTCGATATCACGATTCGACAGCGTCTCTGTGAAGCCCTGTATGCAGCGGGTCGTACAAATGATGCGGGCGAATCTCTTCTCGAAATGGTAAATACCTTGGACGAAAAGGTCTACAAGAGTGTACCCATCACCAAGTGGGTTTCCGGTAAGTTCCGGCCCTATCCATTCGTTTTCCGTGCATCCAAGAGGTCTCTGCAGACTTTACCCAACAATGTCTCTCGACTCTGGAAAGTGATGGTCACCCAGTCTCGAACGCAACCCGACACGGTGACTCGCGGATGATTTATACCACTTCTAATCCACAGACCCACACTTCGCTCCTAAGAGTGTGGGCAAAAGCAACATTAGTGAACAGTGGGTGGAAAGATGCTTTGGTTGCTGCTGTCAACGTGAGCATCTCATTTGAACTCTTGTATACATCGTGCACCTGACACTTGGTTTGCAGTTCGTGATTCCAAAGTTTACGATCTACCAGGTCGCATGTGAACGTCTCGAAACGATCGGGTGCATACGGGATGCGGTCGAGTGTTTTTACGCAATGACGAGCGAATTTGGAGAAAAGAGCGAACCCGCGACCGAGTGGGTCTGTGGTGAGTTTATGTTCTACCCATCTATCTAGCATCCGTCAACCTTTTTCCGTTAGATTTCACACAACGATGTCTCTCCGCTCACGGTGATGCCGCCTCGAGCGCAAACCAAGGCCCTAACATACTGACAATTCATACTACCCTCCCACCCCTCTTGAGGGAGTGGGCAAAAGCAAAGCTGGCCTGCGGTTCGTGGAAAGATACGTTACTTTCTGGGGTTGGGGTGAGTATATGTTTTTGCCACCTTTACCATCTAGGGATTGAGAGTTGCTTTGCAGTTCACACTTTCCAGAATCGAAGTCTATAGGGTTGTATGCGATCATCTCGAAACGACCGACCGGATAGCGGACGCGATTGAGTGTTTCCACGAGCTGATATGTGACCCGCAACAAGAGACACTGGATGATGAACATCTAGCTTGGGTTCTTGGTGAGCGACATGCGTCCTGCACAGTGCATCGCTTACGTAACACTTTCCTTTAGACTTTGGGCAGCGTGCCTCCGAAAAGCTGGAGCGTCTCGGAGACAAAGCAGTTGACGCCCAACGATATGACGATGCCATCGCCCGCTACTCGAGTGCATTCTCTCTCATTCCTTCCCCCCCGCAAGCGATTCTTATCAAGCGAAGCAAGGCATGGCTAGCAACCGGTTCATGGAAACAGGCTCTGGAGGATGCAAACCAGGTACTCCAGTTTTGCTTTACGCAAGCCAATGTTGTTGAAGCATCGTAATCAGGTCGTTTCTCTCGATCCATCGTCTCCGTGGGGTTACGACACGAAACATGCGGCTTTGCACGAGGGAGGAGATTACGAAAATGCGGTTGAAGCGCTCGAGTTGATGCTCATTAAGATGGCAGAATCGCATGATCCGGACGTTCAGCGTGAGTTGTATCCTCGTTGCCATGATAAACATGAAGTGTTTACACTATTTGATAGAGCAAGGTGACAGGTACATCAGCCCATCGAGCACACGAGCGGCGATTCGTAAAGTTGTCCAACGGACTCTGCATCGTTTGCCACGTGTCCTCATCAACATGACCACCGGTTGTCTCTACAATAGAGCCGAACAGGCATCTGCATTCGAATCCTTGCCGGTCTTCCAGGAGCTTGTATCATCAATGACGACACGCATCGACTACGTCCGGATCAAACGTGAAGTGCGACACTACTTCCAATACGTGATGCTGTCGCACAAATGGGAGGACAACGAACCGCTCTTCCAGCAGGTAGTGCACATGGCGGTGTATGACCTGGAGACGTCTCCGACTCATGACAAGCTGCAAACCTTCTGCAAAATCGTTCGGTATGAAGGGTTCAATTGGGCATGGAGCGATACATGTTGTATCGATAAATCAGATCACATTGTGCTCCAAGAAGCCCTGGTGGCCATGTTCCGGTGGTACCAGGGATCCGCCATGGTGATTGTTTTCCTCCGTGGTGTTCGCTCTTCATCGCCGTATGGCGCTCTCGCAGGGAGTATCTGGAACACTCGCACCTGGACTCTTCAGGAGTATATTGCCGCCAAGGTCATTCGCTTCTACACCGAGGATTGGACCCTTTACAGAGATCTAGATTTACCGAACCACAAAGAATCACCGGAAATCATCTCGGAGATGGAGCAAGCCACAGGGGTCTCAGCACAGCAGTTGATGGCACTTTATCCAGGCCTGACCAGTATTCGGGAAAAATTGCGTCTCGCTTCGACCCGGAGGACGACGTGTGTGGAAGACGCTGCATACTCCTTGCTCGGCATCTTCTCGGCTATTGGTATACCCGCAATATACGGTGAAGGGGAAGCATCTCTGGGACGTCTATTGGCGAATGTTTTCACGAGATCTGGAGATGTGGGCATCCTTGCGTGGACTGGCGAGTCCAGCCGGTTCAACAGTTGCATGCCCGCCCGTATCACTGTATTCAATGGACCGGTAACGTCGCACGTCCCTCCTCCTATTTCGGACTCCGAGATGGAGCGTATCATCACCGGGTTGCGTGCTCCTTCATTTAACCTTGATGTTGCATTGAGGTTGTACGACGCTCTCGCCAAACTTCCTACACCTCGGTTCGCGGAGAGTCGAATGACACTTCCATGCATTGCTTTCCAAATCCCGCCTTTTTTGGCATATCGGACTGGTTCAAGTCGTGTTTATCGTGTGGATACCATTCCCTTTGGGATGGTGGAAATCAGGACGAGACAGGACCTTTCTCGGATGGGGCCCCTGTATCTTGTTCACCCTTGGTTGGATGCTTTCGTGGAGCACGAAGATTCGCGTGGTGGTGCATTTGTAGAGGACGATGCTTTGTCCCCCTCACCGAACTTGGACGATGAAGCGGCCTTTGACGATGAAATAGTCTGCGAGGAAATTGACGATGACACATCATCACTTGACGAACCTCACCTTCCACCACTCCCTTTGCGCAAGCACACAACACCATTGGACAGAGAGACGGGGGCACGCCGGCTCGTCGCTCATCTTAGACAGTCATTTGGTGCACTCTTGTTCACGCCGGCATCGACGCGCCGACGCACGATGGATTACAGGCGGGTAGCGGCTGATGGCATGATTACGGTACGATTCCAGGACAGCGTCTCGCTTGCTGATATTCTGAACAATGTACGCATACTCGATGTGTTGTAACTTACTTGTACGTGGTATCCCGGACGACGAGGATTACTGTATCTCTTGGAGCTGTGACGTAGTGGCTGCTCGATGGCACCCCTCCTCGTGCTCAACGTTCATGCTTGTTTCATCTGCTAGAACCCAGCCAACAGTTTCCTCCCCAGATCCGGACACCATGCAATTGCAAGGTGCCAAATTCACGATATGGGAGCTATGTACCTCCCACCGCTGATACCGACGGACGTTGTTCGTCCACTCAAAGCCCTGACATGGCATACGGGATGTATATTTCCTTGTCCATTCAACAACCCTCTTAGTAGTAGAATTAGGCAACGATAATGTCAGAGTGACCCGGGCATGTCCCTCGCCTGGGGGTACCGTGCGCAACCTAGTCCAATGACCCTTCTGTCTGCTTCCCCACCACAACGACACTCTCGTGCATCGCGGGGACGGCCACCCGACGATGCCATGGCTCATCGCCCAGTGACACATTTCCTTTAGATCCGGTGTTCGGCGTCCTCCAACCCAATGTCAGTGCGTTCCAATACAAAAACGGAACCACATCGGGTTTCCGACAAGGTTGCAGGGAACAACGTATGCCTTGCACCCTCACATGATCCCAAGTCGACATCATACGAGAGTCATAACCAGCAGGCACCCAGCACATAACGGGCAGAAGTGGCAGTGAATGGGAGGGGCCGGTGAATGTTTTGAGTGGCTAATAATAAATCGTTGAACGACATGAAGCGTATCCACTTGCCAGGATGTCACTGTCCTCGTCCTCCATCTGTCCCACACCACCCTGAACACAACCGTTGTCGACATATTTGTAGATGCATATGGATACCTAATTTGTGGAAATGCGAGCCGTTGGCAGAGCAGAGTCAGATGGATGAGACCTACACCCGCCATGAATGGTAGCATGTAAAAGTGCGAACTGGTCGCCAACCTAATAGGGCAAAAAGATAGGTAAATGAGCTACCCATTCTTCGCGTCGCGCACCTTCTGAGGCGAGAATGTGCCTTCGTCGCCGCCAGTGTCACAGCAGGCCACTTTGCATCAAATGTCTCTTGTATGGTGCTGAATTGGGATCATGTTGAAGAGCGCATATCCCAAAAAAGTGTTGTGTGCACAAAGCATGTGTTGGACCTGCACCATTGTTAAACTTAGGAACACTGGTGTTCTGTGACGGGTCGGTTCGACCCATCCTGATGGTCCAATGGAGAGTTGCGCCACGTAAATGTGCGTGACTTCTCAATTTCCAAGTCATTTTCACTCACGCTTTGCCCATTGCCCACTCAACGCTTACCCTCGTCTGATTCTGGTTCAGCTGAGTCGTGTCCACCAGAGCCTATCAGAGGATCATGCACCAAGCACTCAAGATAGAAGAGTTACTTCTCAATATTTTCAATCACTGTTATCCTCCTACTCTCCGCACGAATCAGCACCAAAAGGCAACTTCCGATCTAGCTGCTCTAGCCAGGACATGTCGCGCATTTAAAGAACCAGCGCTCGATGTACTCTGGAGTGTCTTGATCGACTTGTCTCCCTTAATACGGTGTCTTCCCGAAGCATCTCATCGATTATCCCCAGGGGACCTGGTGAGATCCTTAGGTTCGAAAGTATTCATTATGCATTGCTTATTAAGTGTCGAGCAGTATTCGTTTAGCAGATCACTTACGCAGACCGACTGGGATATTCTGTATGGTTATACACGTCGCATTCAATCCGTACAGGACTTCGACAACGAACTCGACCGGGATTCTCTCCATGCCTCCTATTACGAGATCACTCTTCCCTAACCTCCGTGTTCTGCAATGTGCATATACAGAGATCACCATGCCATTGTTGCAGCTGCCTCTCCCATCCCTGGTTTTCTTCGCGTTGGTTTCGAGAATTCACAATTGTTCCAGAGTTCTCTCGTGTCGTTTCTCAAGTTTTCCCCAAATATTATCAGACTCTGCATCAGCATGCGTCAGACTGAAGGCATGTTCAGCAAAATCGAACGTAGCTATATCTGCCGGTGGCAAAATCTCCGGACTGTAATCTGTCCCGAAATCACCTTGGATGTGGATGCTCTTGTCCATCTATCCCACATGCCTGCCTTGACCAAGCTCAGCTTTATGCCAAGCGTTACGCTACAAACTTTCAGTTCACCCCTTTCCTTTCCCAACTTGCATGAATTGGCACTACATTCTCATTCAACATTGGACCCCATTTCGCAGCTACTCTCCCATACTCGACTGGCTACTATCACGAACTTCCTTGCTGCCATTGGTAGTTGTCCTTCCAGGCAGGATCTCTCCTTCTTCTTTGCCAGTATTCAAATGTCCGGTGCTGGCCACACCATCTGGTGTCTGTGGCTAACTCAATTGGTGACTCACCCAAGTAGCAATCCCCGCTCGGTCCTACTTGGTTTGGAAGACTTGCGACCATGCATGGCGTTCAGCAATCTTTGTTTCATCACGCTAGATATCGAGTGGAATGTGGGATTGACAGATACCACAGTACTTGAGTTCGTGTCAACATGGCCCCAGCTTGGACATCTCCAGATAAACGTGGGGTGGGGCTGGAACTCGCAGGGTGGGATTACCCCAGATGGACTCTTACAACTTTTGCAAACATGTTGGTCACTCAGTCAAATTGCCATCGCATTCGACACTAGAGGTTATACTGAATTGCTCCCTAGTCAAGCACTGGCGAGCCTGGAGTTGACATTACCAACAATGTCCTTCGTTGATGTCCTCGACTCTATTATCGAAGCAGAATCTGTGCAGGCTGTCGCCTCTTTCTTATCTGGAATCGCAGCGGCAACCTACGACTTTAACTTGCTTTTTTGGGGTGGTTCGTACATGGTAGAGGCCCCGAGCATGGAAGAATACACAGAACATTGGGAAGATGTAGATGATCTGGTCGAACATTAAAGGTGGAGCGAAGTGACTGTTATGTTGATTTCTGGGCAATGCAAAACACATTCGACTCGTGCATACAACAATGAGACAGCGGTCAAGATCATACCTGTGATTGTACTGTCATGCACCACCGATGATTGTCCAACCATGAATACATAACAGCCCACTGGACATAGGCTAGTCAAATGGGTATCAATAAGCATGCGAGAACTCACAACAGTCAAATCTGTCAGAACGACTATCTTGCGATCTCAAAAAATTAGGTCCGAGTGAGGGCCGGCATCAAGCAAACCCACTACACAATGAAAATTACAATTTGCCCAACCTATTTGAATGTCCTGTCTGTCCCTGGCCTTGGAACTACACCTGGATGTGAAGACGTGCCCAAAATTACTGACAGTGAGGCGAACCAACACTAGCATGCAGTGTCTCCATTCTGATGATAAAAAATTAGCCGCTGGACCAGTTCACATCATCCACTCTTCCAGAGATCGCCACCCTGTCATACCCATCTGATGCAGCTCACTGAAGCGTGGTATTAGCCCATTAGTCACAACTATCAAATTTGAATCAGGGTGTGGAAAGGGGAGAGGGAATTGCATGTATGTGTGCAGGACTCACCAGGAGGTCAGTCGTACAAGATAACACAGCTATAGACAGGGGATCTTGGAAGATAGTACTGAAGTTAAAGTTTTGAGGGCAT
>JBBPJQ010000882.1:0-15585 GCA_038088795.1 Boletus rex-veris
CGTTGAGCTCGGCTGCTCTCAAGGTCTTGCATGAAGCACAAGAACAGCAGAAAACCATGCGCGATTCATATCTTGCTCAGGATCATCTTCTCCTTGCCCTCATAAAGGACCCGTCCATTGCATCTCTTATCAAGGAAGTTGGGCTCACTGAACCCGTTCTAAGAACCACTATTCAACAAGTTCGAGGGGACAGGCACATCGAGAGCAGAAGTGCCGAAGAAGGCTTTGACGCCCTGCAAAAGTATGCAATTGACCTGACTGCACTCGCTCAAGAAGGCAAGATTGATCCCGTCATTGGAAGAGATGATGAAATAAGAAGAGTCGTCCGAATTTTGTGTAGAAGGTGTCGTCCCTTGGCCGGGTATCATCGCGACACCCATTGATTCTATATATCCCACAGAACGAAGAACAACCCTGTTCTCATTGGTGAACCTGGTGTTGGGAAGACCTCCATTGCCGAAGGTCTTGCCCAGCGCATCGTCAACCGAGATGTTCCGGCATCTCTCATTGGGCGACTCTTCTCTCTAGATATGGGTGCTCTGATGGCTGGTGCCAAGTACAAAGGAGAATACGAAGAACGGGTCAAAAGCGTTCTTCATGAGGTTGAAAAGGCATCCGACGACGGAACCCCTATTATCCTTTTCATTGACGAGTTACATCTCATCATGGCGGGGAGAGGTGCTGAAGGTGGCGGCATGGATGCCGCTAACCTTTTCAAACCTCTTCTGGCCAGGGGCAAGCTCCATTGCATCGGTGCTACAACACTTTCAGAATACAGAAAGTATATTGAAACTGATGCGGCACTTGAGCGAAGGTTTGCGCAGGTGCTCATCAATGAACCCACGGTCCCGGAGACGATCAACATATTGCGAGGAATACGAGAGAAATACGAAGTACATCATGGCGTCAGGGTACTCGATGGGGCTTTGATATCTGCGGCAACCCTTGCTCATCGTTACTTGACATCAAGGAGGTTACCTGATGCTGCGATAGATCTCGTTGACGAGGCCTGTGCGAGGTGAGCTCTACTGCTACTTTAGTTATCCCCAAGTACTCTTACTTGCTTATAGCGTACGAGTGGCTCGAGAAACAGCTCCGGAAGCCATTGATAAGCTGCAGCATCAGAGGCTACAACTCGAGGTAGAAATTCATGCACTGGAGAGAGAGAAGGACCAAGCAAGCAAGGATCGTCTCGCTTCTGCCCGCAAAGCAATGGGAGAGATTGACGATGAACTTCAACCACTCAAAGCTGCCTACGAAGCTGAAAAGGAGCGAGGCGATGAAATCAATAATGTTCGCAAGAGGATTGATGAACTCAAGGCAAAAGCTGACGATGCCGAAAGAAGGTAAACACTTTTTCTGAAAGTAGGGTTGGTCAGCGGCATTGATGCGTTTTCACAGACATGACCTTCAAACCGCTTCAGATCTTCGCTACTATGCTCTTCCTGAACTGCAGAACCGACTTGATCAACTCCAAGCTCGAAAAAAGAAGGAAGAAGAAGCCAGTGGATATACTGGTTCTGATACTGTTACTTCGGAACATATCGCCGAAATCGTTGCTCGATGGACATCCATCCCGGTGAAGAGGCTCATGTCAACAGAGAAGGAAAAGTTGCTTCACATGGAGAAAATTCTTGCCGACTCGGTTGTTGGTCAACCTGAAGCTGTCAAAGCAGTAGCAAACGCAATCAGACTATCTCGCAGCGGGCTCACGAATGCCGATCGGCCCATTGCTAGTTTTCTGATGACCGGCCCCTCTGGAACTGGCAAAACGCTGTTAAGTAAAACAGTACGCTCATTTCTACCTGGGTTACCAGTGGGGAATTGACGCGCGATTTGATTAGCTCGCAGCATTGCTTTTTGACTCTCCGGACGCCATGATTCGAATTGATGGATCTGAATACTCTGAGAAGCATGCAATCGCGCGTCTCATTGGAGCACCTCCAGGATACGTTGGCCATGAATCGGGCGGTCAACTGACTGAATACGTTCGGCGCAAGCCATATTGCATTGTCCTCATCGACGAAATTGAAAAGGCGGCTCACGAATTCGTGACTCTTTTTCTACAAGTCCTCGATGATGGTCGTCTCACGGACGGCCAAGGCCGCGTCGTTGACTTCCGCAACACCGTTATCATCATGACTTCCAACCTTGGTGCTGCCTTCCTCGGTGACATGGCTGAAGGTCCGATTAGCGAGCGCACGAGGCAACTAGTCATGGGTGCCATTCAAGCACATTTCCCTCCGGAATTCGTCAATCGCATCGACGAGATTATTATATATGTAAGTATGGACATATCTCATTGTACGGCAACTGAATCCTACCGGACTTTAACAGCGTATGCTCTCGAGGAACAACATACTCAAGATCGTAGATGTTCGGCTGAAGGAAGTTGAAGGCAGGCTAGCGGACCGACACATTGTCCTGGATGTTGATGCTGAGGCGAAGCAATATCTCGTGTCTATTGGTTACTCACCGACCTACGGTGCTCGTCCCCTGAACCGCGCGATCCAAAGCGAAATTCTAAACCCCTTATCCGTCTTGTTGCTCTCCGACTCCATCCGTGATGGTGAAACCGCCAAAGTTAGATTTGATGGGCCTCGTAACAGATTGGTTGTTATTCCTAATCACGATGCAACCGTCGGAATGGAAGGGGTCGAGTGGAACGACTCGGACGACATTGAAATAGAGGAAATGGACTAAAGGGCGTCCATGTAAACGCATGTGTACAGTACAGTAGATATCGCAGAATTTCCATTTCGAGTCAAAGTTTATACACATTCCGGTGTGCCCGAGAGTTAGACATCGACCACGACAAGTCTACCAGCATGCTAAGCCGTCGGGTCGTTTCAAGATTCTCTACGCTGAAAACACTAGCAAGGGCGTCGTCCACCGCTGCAGGTACACCCACACCACCAGCTCCTGCTTCCGAGCGTCGCGTCGCGCCGCCGCAGTCGACCAGTGAGAAGCCTCGGCCCGTGTCTCGTTCGAGCCCTCGCTTTGAACAGACATTCATGGAGCTCCAGCCAAACCCACTGAGCGCTATGGAGTTGATTGCCAACGAACCGGTCAGAGTTGTTCACGGCCGAAAGGCTGTCTGTGACGGTGGTGAGTAAACCTAGACGTACATACTTTTGTTCTGCTGGTAGAGTGCTCACCTGTTGGTTAGGAGGAGGCTCTCTCGGTCATCCCAAAATCTTCATTAACCTAGTTCGCATTCGTGTTTCCTTGTGTGTGATGTGCCATGTTGCTGACATGAATATCAAGGATCAACCTGGTCCTCAGCCATGCGGGTACGTATGTCATTGCTCCTTGCATCTCACGCTGGCCTGATGTAAGACTTGCTTTCTAGATACTGGTATGTCATCAAACAAATGTCTTTTACATGGGTTAGGCCTTATATCAGCCTGTCAGTGGCCTCCGGTTTGAGCAGGCTCCGCACGGACACGAACATTGAACAGTTCGACATTACTACTAGACAAGCGGTTTTATGTACAAAATATACATCAGAAAACACAACGCGGAAATTAGTGTCGACTGCGTGATAAGTTTATTGCAAATGGGTAAAAGTACAACTCAACGCTCTACAAGGCCCAAGGAGAGTAAATATGCTACTAAAATGCCAGTAAGTGTAATAAGTAAGGGTGAACTAAGGTCAAAAGGGCAGTACTACGGATCACAGAGGGCGGCGCCCATGGTCGCCAGGAGGTCAGCTAGATTTGGGGATGGGTGCAGGGATGACGATAGGTTGCAGGTGGGAAAGTGCGAGAGAAGTATGGAGATTGTAGCAATGAACGCATTTATATCTGATAAAAATGAACGTTCCTGACAAAATTGCAGACAATAAAGAGTTTCAAAGGAGGGTGAGGGAGGATGTCATGTCATTCATCCTCTGGTGAATGGAAAGACATGGGGGAGAGTGGAGGATACTCCCCTTCTGCCACGGCTTCCAGGTGTGAGAAAGGTGGGAGTGTGTGTGGAGATGAAAGGTGGTCGCTCGGAGACGTCGGGAGCGGTGTCTGAGTGGAACGACGACTGTCAGACAGGAACCAAAAGGAGGTACATGTACATACCACTTTGAATATTGGATTTATCGTGGCATGTGGGTCAATTGGCGGGTGACCATATAGCTGACCATTGCACTCGTACGATTTATGGGAGGAAGAGGGATACTGGATAAGGGGAGGGACCATATAAGGACTGGCGGACTCATGGGAATTGTGGGAGTGCATCCAGGAGCTGGGTGATGGGGAGAGAGACAAAAGGTTGATTGGTGGCGGTGAGGAGGTACCCGAAACCGAAGAGGTGGTATCAACAGAAGCACGGATAGTGAACTCGTTGAATTGGTGATCTAGCGATATCGAATTTGATGATCGTGCGGAGGTGGGGAAGTCATCATATGATGTTCTGCCCGTCCTCAACGAGGACGTAGATGTCATCCGGTTGATACCGTAGACAGTCGGTCGCCGAACACGCGCGGGGCCAGGATCACTGTCCACTGTTGCAGATGATATGGCTGACATCCTCCCTGTGCTGTGGATATCCGACGATGACATGGAATGGTCATCATCGAAGTCTCTACGACGAACCTTGCTCAGGCGTTCGTCTCTGGGTAACCATCGATCACTCGAAGGTAGGTTCGTATCTGGGGGTTTAAGATATCGTCCGGAGGCCGCATTCAATGTAGGCGAGGATATCTTGGCACAGTTCTGGTTTTGCCGTATCGGGCCGGACGCTGATCGCTTTCCCTTGTCCATATCACCATAATTTGGACGTTGGTTGATGCTTAGCAGACTACCCGAATGCGTCCATTTCCACTCCAACTCGTTTCCCGCAGTAGTTTGCATGAGCATCTGATTACGCTTCTGCATGACAGCACGGGCCTGCTCCTTGTGTGACCGCTCCGCAAGCGCGCGACGCTGCTTCTCCGCTTCGAGTTGTAACCGTTCGGCCTCCCTTTTGATAGCCTTCGCATCCTTACGGGTGTTGGCCGGTGAAACATCGGTGACAGAAAGACTATCAGAGTTCGTAGACTGTGCACGCTTGAGAGAGGGAGTCGAACTCGATCCAGGAACCTCATCCACAGGGGGTAAGGACTGTTGATGTGTCTTCTCTCCGTGACCAAACACGCCGAGACCCCATCTTGAGTTCTTCTTGACAAACCCAAGGGATCCGAATCGGCTGAGTTTGCTGACAGAGGTGTGGTTAGTGTCGTGTGCAGGGATTTGTCCAGCCATCGGGGATGAAATCGCCGTTGTCTGAGTGTCCATACATGTGTTATCCTCTGGAATTTCAACCAGTGGAGAAGACACATCCATCTGGTCCGAATCCGATCGAGCATGATTCGAAAGCCACACAGAAGACCCATGTGGGCGGACGTCCTCGACAACGTCCGACGGAAGTGGAGCGTGGGTAATGATGTGGAGGTCGTTGATGTATTCTGTTGTTTTATGAGAACAGGGAGTATGGGTGGTCGGAGTAATAATAGAAGGCACAAAGGCAGTACGGTGGGAGGAAGCAGCATCTGGAATGTGAGACGGGTGGAGACTCGAAGGGGGGTGGTATGGGGATCTGGGCAGGGAATTGTGGGAATGTGAAGGTGGGATACTGCGGGGGGATGCAGAAGGTGTGATAAACGGCGCGCCGTTCGTGTGTAACCTTGATGGGGTTGTGGGTAACGTTTGCACATACAAAGCAGGTGGCATTGGGGGCATATTCTGGGGTAATGCTTCGATGAGGTATGGATGCTCCAGGCATTGCCTGCTGGTAAGGCGCGCATCGGGATCATACTTGAGTAGGTCTGATATACACTCGACGAGCTTTCGAGGGACGCTGCGGTCGAAATAAGAGAATATGTCCCTCGGTTGACACTGGAGACAAACGGTGAGCACAGGTCAGGCAAAGAAATTTTTTTTTTCCCTAAAGGAGGATCACCTTGGGAAAGATGACAAAGTCAACATGCTTTGCCATCCTGAGGCCCTTGCTCCATTTGCCACCTCCAATGGAACGACCCCTAGTATCTGTGCCATGATCGGCTGGATCACCAAGAACCTCGCAAATTCGATGTATTTGGTCGATTTGGCCCGAGCCCGGAAAGAGCGGACGGAGATTGGTTAGTTCCGCCATGATTGTGCCGAGCGCCCACATGTCCACAGGATTAGAGTAGTCTCTGCTCAGGAGCAAGACCTCTGGGGCGCGATACCACCTGGTGGAAACGTACTCGGTATAAGGGGGAGAGCTTGCGGTCTCTCGTGCGAGACCAAAATCAGCGAGTTTGATTATAGCTACGACGTCCTTCTCTGTTGGTGTGGTTGGGGGTGCGACTGGGGATAAAGAGCGGTATTCAAAAAGTCCGGTTGTAGTGACGAGAACATTTTCTGGTTTCATGTCCCTGTGAAAATAACCAGAAGCATGTATGTGGTGGAGACCGGAGACGATTTGTCGGAAGATGGAGGCCACGAGGCCGCCTGCAAGGGAACGACCTTTTCGAGCTTTGACGAGGTGATATAGATTTCCTTCCATGCTCTCGAAAACAAAGTAGAGCTCCTTGGTATCTGGGAGGAGAAAGAAGTCATAGAGGGGTATGATGCATGGGTGGAACGGGATTGCGCGGAGAGACTAGGTGGGAGGGTGAGTGGGGAGATGGAGAGTGGGAGGAAAACGAACCTCGAGTTCTTTGAGCTTCTTGCACTCGTCCCAACCGCCCTCCCACTTCTTTTTCATTCTCTTTACTGCGACTAGACGCTTTCCGGCCCACTCTGGACGGGCGCCGCCGCCGCACTGCATGGGGGAGAGGGGGGTATTGGGGGGAAGAGTGCCATGCCAATCGCAGAGGAGGACGGTGCCAAAGGAGCCGTCGCCGAGGGTTTTAATGGGCGTGTAGGAGCGATAGGAGCCTATATCTTGTTGGTCGAGGGAGGGGAGGAGAGAAGGGAGGACGTACTTGAGCGAGCATCGCCAACCTGGAGTTTTCCGTTCTGGATGGACACGGCAGGTATGCCGAGGACGGTGACTGACTCCTTTTGATGGTTCTTTGAGTTGGCAGTGCTCTGTATGGCATTGTTCGAGGATGTGAACATGATACGCAGAGCATTGCCTCGAAAGAGGGACTATGAAAACATCCAGGAAGGTTTGAATGGGGCTTAACTTTGCTCGTTAGCGAGACTTGATGCATACATACAACCGATGCATTATGACTAAGCGGTCGAGGCTAGTACGGCACTTCATGGAACAGCTTGGACACGCTCTCCCCGTAATGGCTCCGTCTCATCACCTCCCCGAGCACAGGTCCAATGTCGATCACCTCAATCTTGCTACACCGCGCCTGGTTCTCCCTCTGCGGTAACGTGTTCGTCACAATCAGCTTCTCTAGCGCGCTCTTCTCCACATTCTCCAGCGCGTCTCCGCTCAGAATCCCGTGCGTCACGATCGCGTACACCTTTGACGCTCCCCCCTCCGCCAAGTGTTGTGCCGCCAAGCACAGCGTCCCGCACGTATCCGCCATATCGTCCACAAGAATCGCAACCTTGTCCTTCACGTGTCCGACCAGCACCATCCGCGAAACTGAGTTGGCCTTCTTCCGCTCCTTGTGGAATAGTGCAAAGTCCACCCCAAGTCGATCAGCGATAGACGTCGCCCTGTCCCACATCCTGTCAGCCCGCACTCCCTTCACACCGTCTACCCTTACCTCTTCGCACCCCCTGCATCCGGCGACACAATCACGGCCTCGCTCAGATCAAAGTGCGTCCGGATATACAGGATCGACGAGGGCTCTGCATATAGCTATCTCACAACATATCAGCCGTCCCTACGCCACATTCCAGATCATAGCACTCACACTGCAGTAAGCGGGGGATCAGCTTCCAATGAACTCTCCATGAACCATTTCACTCACTTGTCCACTGGCACATCAAAGAAGCCCTGAATTTGTGATGCATGCAGGTCCATGGTCTGTCACAACACTGTCATCACTCATCAGCAAACCCGCGAGAACCGTGCTCACGATGACGTGGTCGCAGCCCGACTTTTGTATCATGTTAGCAACAAGTTTCGCTGAAATCGGTGCCCGACTCTTGTCTTTTTTGTCTTGCCTGGCATAAGGAAACAATGGCAATACCGCAGTAATTCTTCTTGCGCTTGCTATCTTGCAGGCATGTATCATAATGCAGAGTTCCATTAGAGCTGTATTCACCGCACCGCACCCCGTGTTGATGATGTATACGTCGTTCTCCCGCACGCTTTCAGCGATCCGGACGTTGGTCTCTCCAATCCCGCTCTTGGTTATTTCTGCCTTTGAAAGAGATAGTCCGAGGCTAGAACTCATTCAGGATGTGTAGACTGCCCGTGTCCAAGTCCATACCGCCGAGCGATGATCTCTGCCAGCTCTGGATGGCTAGTGCCTGTTCGTCATTCGTCATGCATGCTATTACCACCTCCATATCTAACGTACCAGTAAAAATTTTGACGCCGCTGCCATTCAGCATCTTGTCAGCCAACACAGCGAGGGAACACAAGGCATCTAAAAAGCGAAAAACCGGACTTGAAGCAGTTACGACGCGTGGCTGTGCCATTTGCGCTATCACCCGAAATGGAAGAGCGAGCACCTGGGACTCGCATCGATGTGTGGGATAAGTATCGCTGGAAGAAGGGCTACAAAACTACACGGTGGGTATTGCGACGGCATTGACAGAACGTGAGACTGTTATACTAGTACTGTAGGTTCGGATGTCGAATACGAAGTGATTCAGAACGAACGAGAGGCAAGAGAAGCAAAATAAGATTATGATACTCAAACAAACGATGAGACTCGGGAAGTTCGAATACTCAGTCGACCCATGGAAAAACCAACCAGAGCATAGCTTAGGGCCCTCGAAAGACGGTACCGAGGGGGAAAAAATACAAGAATCAACGTGACGACGGCTGGGCGTGTCGACAACTGAAGCGGATGAGACTGTCACATATAATGGGCGAGAGTTGTGCAAATGTATGCGTGAACGTTGGCAAAGATGTATCCGCGAATACGTCTACGTGGCGTGGATTGAAATGCTGGTGGACGGGGGCCCTGTACGTGAAACAGATGAATGTGCCCCAGTGACGCGGTCCCCGTTGAGTATGGAAAGTAACTGAACGCTACTTGACAGGAGAGTTGGCCGGGACTGCGGAGATAAAACAGCATGTGCTGCAGGCACTACATGCGTATCACGAGGTGCACGGAGTGATCGAAGGTGTGCGCTGGATACAGCTTGCTCGGGTGCGCTAATGTAGGGATAAATAGAGGGGACACTGCTTGACTGTGATGGATGCAAGGGGGTCGTCGAATAGCTTGGAGCAAATGTCTGGTGAAAAGGTGTGGGTAGAAGTCGTCCCGATACGGTTGCTGGAGACAGAACACTGGGTGGACCACCCAGATAATTAGGATGGTTGAGCTGGCAAGAGCGAGGTCTAATTTGGAACGGATCCCCTGTAATAGGGTGTTCATGGGAAGAATATAACAAAGGCAAATTTGCGGTTCGGGCTGAGCTGAGAGAAGGCGCCGACGTGCCCAATTCCAAGGAGGTTCCGAGGTTAACTTGAGTAGGGTGAGACGTTGGTGGGGGAACAGAGGCAGAATAGCCAGGAGGGTGGCAATCCGGACCATGAAGGGCCGGTAAATCCCGGCTATGTATGGTAGGCGTCATCTTGGACGACTCGTCGACCACGGATTCGAGAAGCGCCAATTGTTTCAGCCTTTTCCCTGACGTGGGCACTTCAGCTGGCCGGGAAAGGTATGGGGAAATATCGGCAATGCTGGAGCTACGACGAGAAGACATAAGTGGCTTTCGTGCGGTGACTAGCGTTGAGGATGACGCAACAATGGGGTTTGTAGCGATGGGCGATGTATCACTAGAGCCACGATCCGCTCGCGATGACACCTCGAGATCGTTGGAAAGCACGAGGTCTGAATGCTTTTCGCGATTGTCAGGATCCTGAGTTAAGATATGTTTGGCCTTGGAAAGACACGGAGAGTCGACCAGCGTCTCGCTGAAGGTGGGGACACGGGAGGACCAATCTGGAGTCTGCAAACGATTGGATGGTGAAGTCCTTTTTGGCAATATAGCAACCCTGGCATGTGGTTGTTTCGGATCGACACTCCTTGAAGCTGAGATGGAAAGTGAGTTGAGAAGACGGGCAAAGTGTGGGTCCAAAGGTTCGACCAGGATACCCTTTTCCTCGTCCGACCCGTGTTTCGTTATTACGTGGTCATTCCTGACCGGATTGGCCTCGTTGTGCAGCGGTGAAGGTGTTTGTGGTTCACCGGTGTCAGCAGATGATGAGCTTGATTCTTGTGCGCCTCTGTCACCCGATGCATAGGAAACAGATTTGCGATTCCTTGAGTCGGAAGCTCTAGGTTTCCTTGCTGTGATGAACCCTTTCAAGGCTCTTTTATACACGATCAGAAGGAATTGTAACAATGATCATTGAAAACATACGCAATGAATGGCGAGATCAAATAAAATTTGCCAGGAGCGGCCCTATTGCGCTTCCATGTGGGTAGGTCCGTTAGTCTGAACCATTCAATCCGCTGGCGATTCAATCAGATGGTATACTCTTGATGAAACCATTAGCACATACGCTGATCTCCTTCCGGGTGCGGGTTTTGAACGGAAAGTCCTCTGGGATTCCGGGAACAATGAATAGTGAGATGAGCTGTTCTTTTATGGACATCTCTATTACATCTGCAGGGTTAATCTGTCCTGCCAAGTTGTAGCCCGTCTCCTCTAGCACCTACGAGAAATGCTAAGGTTAATGTACTTTACAAGGTAACATGCCTTACCTCGCGAATAGCGCATTCATGAGGAGGTTCATGCTCATTTATCTTACCCTTGGGGAAGCCCCACCCCGATGAAGACTTCCACCCTTTGACAAGGATACACTAGAACAGGAAGTGGTGTCAAGGTTGAGAAACACGATGTGTGTGAGACGAACCTTTTCCCGAGTCTCATTCAACATTATTGCACCACAAACAGGGACTCTAGTTTTATACTGCATGAAGGTGTTGAATGCTTGTTCGTGATCGTGACTCCATTGGTGCAATAAAGGGCAAGCATGGAATAGCATCTCGGAGAACTTCTTGAGTGGTAGAGATGGGAACTTCGGATTTTGTTCTCGAACGAAATCCTCGTAGAACCAATGGCTATTGATTTACATAAGCCTGTGAAGGTCAAGCAAAAGCCAAGAAGGGGCTTACGCTTGCTCCACCTGAAAGCAAATCCGCTCCAGCGATGAAATCTCTTCGTCGGGAAGATTGAGAAGGAACCGGCTAAAGAAAAGTGAGAGACGGCGCGGAAAATACAGGAAAATATAACCTTGATAGATCTTCGAGGACTTCATCGTGTGTAGCCTGTTTGTACGAGAAGCGTTCATCTGCAGTTGGGGCATGCTGTATTTCCGGAGACGAGGAGGAGGAGGAAGTCATAGCTGACGAAAGCAGTGATGAAAAGAAGGAGAATGAGTGTCAGGATGGGCCAGAATCTACGACGATCGTTTTATGGACAAGCGTTTGGGATGATAAACCTACACAGTATGACAGAATTGTTCACGTATGCCCGACGGCTGTCCTACTAACCAAGCACGACCAAACAACTCACGTGATTAAATAAATAATTAAAAACTTTGCAAGGTACTTACACCTATAATATAATATAAAATATATTGTCGTTCATGACACCTGTGTCTGCTCGAAGCCCATTCGTCGCTCATACTCGCGAATCTCATCAACAGTCAACCTGTCTGGCCCAGACCAATTCGCGGAACTCGTCCGCGCTCTGAACCGACTCTGCCTAGTTCGGAACATTTCTTCCATCCGCAATGGTCGGATCGCCCCGAAGATATCATCAGGGTTCACAGTACTCTGCATCTGGAGCGCCTGGCGGAGCTCCGGAGACTGTGCCCAGTCCGGTGGATCAAACGTCCGAACCCGATCTTCATCTCCCGAGTCAGAGTATTCACTGTTAATCTCTGGAAGCTCGATCGACTCGCTTGGAACTTCGGGGGTGGGTAGCTTAGCGGCCTGCATCTGCGCTTTGGCCCGAGCAGCCATCTGGGACTGAACCATGGTAGAGGGCAGTTTGTCGCCCGTGTCGTCTTCTTGAGGTTTCGCCTTCGCCTTCTTCAGAGACGAAGGGACTACCTTGAAAGGCTTCGCCTCCGGCATGACTGGCTTAGCTGATGGGGCTGGCAGGGCGTTCTGAGTGGTGTTATATGCGGTGGACGATACCAAGGCTGTGGTAGTGGCCCTCGCGCCCTTTTGGGTGGCAAGCTTGGTAGCGGGTGTACCAACCAACTTTGCAGGGGGTACAAGGTCCTTCCTATCTTTCGAAGACGGCTTCTTGCTCTCTGGTTTCTTCTCTGTCTCCGATGCGACCCTTCGTTTCTTAGAGGCGTCATCCTCAGCCTTCTTAGTGGAGGTGGGGAGTTTCAACGGTCGCCGGTCTGTATTTTCTTCCCTTTCACGTTTCCGCTTTTCAACCTCCTCTTTGCTCTTCCTTTCCTCCTCCAAAAGCCGAGCTTTTTCCGCTTCTGCTTTCTTTGCGATGGCTGTCTGGCGCCTCGCCTCCATGTCCTTGAGGCGCTGCGTCTTCTTGTCCGCTTCTTCATGTTGCTGTAGGCAGGTGATGAGAATGACTACCAAAATGTAAAAAGTCATTTCAACCAACCCTCTTGGCCGCAGCAGCAGCTAATTGCAAGCTTTTCAGCCCCGGTTTAGCCTTCTTACCCCCAAGCATGCTGTTGACAAGTTTGGTAGCTTGCATAAAGAACCCATCTCGAGACTGAGATGAAGAGGCATCGGAAGCGATTGAAATTTGACTTGCACTCCGAGCGTTCGGCTATTATGGGAGTCAATCGTCGAGTAATGGAGAATGGGAAACATTTTGAATACACACCTCTACACGGCGGAGACTGGACATTTCAGCCACGGCGCCTTCTTCGAGTTCGCTGGCCTCCGCGATAGAACGTTCATCATCCGAGAGCTCGACAGTCTCTTGCTCTCGCTCCGCTTCTTCACCGTTTGTCTCGACTTCAACATCTACGTCATTCGACAGAGTCGCCACGTCACCATTCTTTTCTGCTGTAAGGCTTCTAGTTGGCCCTGGGCTTTCGGTTGGAATTGAACTCCATGTGTCTTCCTTATCTACGTTGCTGAAGTCAAATGGTCTCCATCCTGGTTCAGCAGCAGCAAGTTTTTCCTCGAGCGGCCAACTGTCATCGTCATCGTCATCGACGGTACTTGTGCACTGCGCGTCGCGTGGTTCCGAATCAATGGTGTACTGAGTGTCTTGCGCGGAGGAAACCCACGTAGGGCCTCCGTCATGACTGTCAAAGATTGGCTCGGAGGAAGTGCTGGATTGTGAGGGCTGTGAGGCCATCTGCGATGTTCCTTGAACAAAGGAACGCAAGCCATCGGAAGGGGTGGTGAGCCGGGTGGGAATACCCAGGGACACAGCGACCGGTAGCGTAAATTGGCTCGGAGGGCGGTTGAATGAAAATTCCTTGGGGTGCCCGGAAGTAATAGAAAATTGCTTTGAACCTGGGGGCATGAATACAGGTGGTGGCGGCTTGTTGAATACTGGACCCGCGGGCTTGACGAAACCTGAACTGCCTTTCAATGGGGGCGATTCAGGCGGAGTAGTGGAGACACTCTTGTCACAATTGTTGATTCGGGTGCCTACGTCCATTGCTCGGCTCATCCTCGTTGAGAGTTCAGGTTCACTAGGCTGCACGGTGTCTGGGGTCAGATCTGAGAGACTAAGTCGACGTTCGGCTCCTTCAGCTCCAGGGGCAGGAACGTAGGAGAATTGCTCATCTGAATGTGTCCAGGTCCCGTTGAGTTCCTGGTCGGGGAGACCATCACCTCCAAGTATCTCGGGATCACTAGACTCGCCGTTAACCTTGTTCCGTTCAGCTACCTTTGCCTCAGCAGCTGCCCGTGCCTCGACGAGTGCAGCTACCGCCGCACCACCAAGCGACCTGCCCATGCTTTTACCAGCACGTGCTCCGAGTCCCTCGACAGTACGCTTGAATAGATCGATAAAGCCCTCTCCCGCAGTGTTCAGGCGAGTGGTTTGTTCATCAACATCCATTGTATGAGATTCCAAGTGGTCCACTGACGTGACTGTGACGATGGAAGACGAAGCGATTGACTCGCCTTGTACAGAAGGAAGGCCAAGTTGACCGGTCTTCTCGGTCTGCTTAGTGATCAGCGGCATGATGCCCACGTCAGTGGACTTGGCAACCTTCGGCTTGCGCTGTTCCCTATCCCAGTCGGGCCCTGCCAGTGCACCGAGCATCTCCCCGCTCTTTCGCTTAACTGCCGTCGATACTCGGGGGAAAGCTGTAGAGGTAACAGCCGCAGAGGTGCCAGGGATTGAACTCGTTCCTTCCATTGCCTTGGCCTCCCGTGCTTTCATCAACCAGGAGGTCCTCTTCCCAAGCGGCACGGGAGCAGGCGCGGGGGTGGGAAGTGTGGAACTGATAAGTGCCTTTTGCACCATACGCATGGATTTGCGCAAAGGGGATGGCGCAGGGAGCATCGGGAATCCTGCGACCCCACTTTTGTGAGTTAGTGCCCTTGGTGATGAATCATTTAGTGGAACAGAGAACGTATACGGGATTGGGATCGAGTTTGATATAGGAATAACTGGCAGAGGGGCCGTGAACGCGTTCCTCTCGCGATCCTTCGGAGAGTTGATCGCGGGCCGAGAGGGCAACGGCTCTGTGTGATTGCCGGCCTCTGAGGATTGCGTTGCACAAGGAAAATTGAGCGGGATGGGGTCATCGGAGTTAACAGGCGAGGAGATTGGATGTGGCTCGTCTGATGAAGGATCCCCCTGAGAGTCGTGGTGGGTTGGAATGGTTTTAGAGTCCATCCCGGTGGCAGGGTCCTGCGTTTCTTGACAAGATCGAGGCAGGGTGTCACGCAATTCCTCTTGGCTGAAAGTAAGAGCAGAGAAGGATGGAAGGGTCACGGTGTGGGTTCGTTCGGGTGACTCGTCTCCTTCTGCAATTACAGATAGTTCGGTACCACGTTTAGAAGTTGGGAAAGGTGTTGAAGATTCGCTTGTCGGATTCTCAGAATAGTGCTGAAGAGGCATCGCAGCCTGTAATTCCGGTTCGATCGAAGCAGTGACTTGAGGAATGTCAGCGACTTGAACAGACTTGGGTCGTCCGCGCATTCTCTGCGTCGATCCATTTGAAGCTGAATGTGAACCAGTCGGAGACTTCGACGTGTCTAGTGCATCCTGGGTGGATCTTTCCTTAGCCTGAAGTAAAGCTTTGTGAAAGCTATTGACGGGAACGTCTTTCGTAGATGTGTCGCACTAGATACGTGATGAGAGGATATCAAAATGAATGGAAGCAAACTTACATCTAGTGATAATAATGTAGTATTTTCCACTTTTAGTGCCGCCGTAGTAGCCGCTCTGGTTCTGCGAAGAATGTTCTTTTTGCGACCTGGTGTCTTCACAAGATCAATCATCGGGCTATCAGACGGTAAGCTAACTCATAATCCAAAAGTAGAGAGTACCAGAGCTTACCCTTGCTTTGGAC
>JBBPJQ010000883.1:0-15562 GCA_038088795.1 Boletus rex-veris
CCACCGTTGCCCTCGTAGCCCACATCCGCTGATGAATGGAACCAGGCACGGCCATCTGGCCAACGACCTCGTGGGGGCTACCAACTTGCACGTGTTGCCAGCCAGGATCTTCTCGTTTATCTCACTTGCTCCGCTGAAATGGCCAAGAAGCGGAGCTCCAGGGTGTGTGGCAATGAGCATCAAAAGGTTCTGGGAATGCACTTACTCGTTATATGTGCACGCCAAGTTGGTTGGGTGCATGGCCGATCCTCTTAAAAATGGGAACCAGGATGCTCCCCCAGCAACAGCCTGCTACTTGTTCAAGTTATACGTACGCTTCTCCTTGAACTCAACCCCTAATGACCTGATCTGTCGTCAGGATCGACTCTTCATCCTCAGCATTTTCGCAACCAAGGTTACCCGCCAACAGTTCCCCAAGATGTCCCACCCAGATGAAATCTCACCAGAACTGTAAGTGTGTTTCCCTCGAATTTGTCTCCAAAAGTGCTAACATATCTTCAGCATCGAGCTCCTCCTCAACCTTCCCGTGCCTCAGATTACCTGTCGCTACGTGACCGGACATGGAGACGACTGTGGTGCCACCCTCCCTGCAGACTCAGACCTCGTGTCAAGACACATGCGCAATGGGCACGCTCTCAGAGGGGGAAACAGCAGACAGCTTGTCGAATGTCCATGGCGTGACTGTTCACGACACCTCCAGCGGCAGAGCGTGGTCCGCCATATTTTATCGATCCATTTACGGTTGGCGACGTGGCTCTGTCCTCGATGCTCCAGAGCATTTTCGCGAAGGGGGACAGCGCACCGCTGTCACCTTGGTGGCGAAACGTCACCGCATGCGTAAAGGTACGATCTCCCAATGCACCTTTCGTGCTTCTTTTCTCATGCTCATGGTGAATAGAAACTTTCCGGTCTCGGCAAGGAGCCACGGAGGGATTGGTTAGGTTGGAAGGACGACCATCAAAGTCGTGGGATCATGCTGGCAGTCCCGCCTTGTGTTGATCATTGTGTTATTTAATTTGATACATGGAAAATTCACTAAAAAGAATGTAGTAGCTAGACTTCAGTACAATCAAGATTAAGAGAGTAACTTACGCTCTCACCCCATCCTTCACCTGCGTGACGCTCGTAACCAATCGTCTGACCTCGATAAGAAGAACGAATGCGCCTCAGGGGTATGCAACACATCAGGCAAGTGACCCCCCTTCCTGTCAGACTCTCGTCTGAACCACCAACTCTAAGCCCAAGCTCAGCATATCCAGCGATTACATTGATGCACTGGTGACTTCAGGCGAGTCTTCCGCGTACCACGTTGTCCGAAGTCTACCAACCTATATCTGCGTGTAGTGGGTGTACTTTGACTTGACGTCTGATGTGGTACCACCGTTGCTAATCTTTTTTGAGATATGCTACTTAGGAATAATGTCTACATTGCCCAGCCAGGTGTTCAAAAACAATCAATTGAAGCCTCGTACATAGCACCTGCCAGCTGTTGCTGAGATGCGGCGCTCATCCTACCCTACCCGCAAGTGGTGCCTTCCAGATGCAAACCAGACAAAATCGATATGCATCCGTGATGGCGATGGTGATCTCGCATCAGGCAAGTGTTCGATCTAAGTAAACGGATGATCGCGATCAGGGATCGCTGACCAGATAACCTTCAATGCATTTCTCTAGTAGGGAAAACGCAGATCTAAAGGTGCTGAGTAGATGATCAGAGGTGTTCGAATCGGCGGAATCGGCCTGGCTATGTCCTACTTGGGTACACCCTGTACCCCGATCTTTTCCAATACAGTACCCCGTTCGCGGAAGACTTGCGTCTAGCATGGAGACAGCGATGGACAAAAGCCTGGAGTCTGTGGCTCTCCTTGTACTTCTACAAGGATTACTTATGTATGGGGAGCGTCCTCGGGCAAAATCGCAGACTGAATAAGCGTGTCGCTCTATGTTTTGTGAAGTTGCTGGAGCTTTATTGGCCTAGTTACTGGATCATCTGTTCGAGATCGGTCTCATGATGAAGTTCGCTGGTATCGCTACGGTTCTGGATAACTGACGAGTGATGGGAGAATCATGCCCGACAGTATGGATCCTCCGGCTCCGCAATCGGGGGCACCTCGGACTACTTAATGGAATCAAAATTGAGTAGAAAGAACCGCCATGACAATGGATTCATTATAGATATTGGGTTGCCACGCGCCATTATGGTCGTGGGGAGGTATGTACTGTACAAGCTATGTTTATTCGATAAGTGAGACGAATTCGAAGATCGTTCTAATCATAGTGCCACCTGCGACCGTGCCTACCAAATTGATCAAGATGTGTCTGGTGATACTCACTGCACTTCTGCCTCGGATGCGCCTTCCCGGATGAAGAGCATGTCCAACGCGTGGTACAGGCTTGTCTCTATTTCCGTCCCGATTGTGTGATGATAAACGTCTGCTGCGCCATCCTATCACTGAATGAATCAGGGTCTTCATCGTCGATCGTGGCTGTTTCAGTTTTGAACGCCATGGGGTGATAATCATTTACTTCTCCGGCATTGACGGCGGAAGTGCTGCGGAAGAGGCACGGGTTCAGGCAAGAAATCCAGGTGGCGTGCGATGCTCACGCGCACATAAAAGCGGGCCTAGGGACGACAGTGCGACGGCAAGGTGGGACGAGGGGTCATTATGTATGCGAGCGCCTAAAATGATAGTGGGGAACGGATGAGTGAGGGGACTGGCGGTAGTGTATTCACCCAGCTTGCGAGACTTGTTGGTCACCTAAGTGGCGGGTGTGAACCGCAGAATTGAACTTTGCATGTTGGGATGTGGGACGAAGGAAGCGCCGTTTCATCGCCGATGGCGGTGGCTCAATGCTTCATGATAGGTCGGCATTGCAATCCAATACCATGTCACGGGCCCCGTTGTCAGAGGACCTTGTAAGGTAAACTCGGAAGGGTGAGGGTGATGGGGAGGCTGGCGAAGGAGAGCGAGAGTTACTACTGTAGGATGAGTAATTCAGGGCGAGCGAGGCGGCGAGTGCGGAGGCGATATAGTGAAGAGCGGCTCAGACGGCACGCGGAGAATTATATCGAGGAAGGAAGATGACTGTAAGCAAGATGAGCAAGAAGAGAGGGGAACGTGTGTTCAAGGAGATTGATAGCTAATAACTACGTACACAGCGACAGCCATACTTTCCGCACTCCATAGCTACCTACACCGCATGTAATGTCCAACGAGGGGCGCAGCCCCAAGGACAATAAACAAGGTTATAAAAAAAAAAAAAAAAAAAGGAGATTGATGAAGGGCTACGTGGAGAAGTTCACGGGAAGATTGCGTCTAGCTCGTAAGGCGACTTTGTCTCGATGAAAATCCCTTCCGTGCTTCCTCCCTCCATATGGGAGTCTAGGGTTGACAGTGGAGGACTACTGAACGTATCTTTTCATCGGGGAAGGTGGAAGCGAGGGAGTAAGAGTGGTACGCAGTGCTTACTTTCCCGCCTGGAAGCAAACAGTTTTCATCACCGCTCGCGCACACAGATCGGTTTTTCGAGTGTCCTGCTGCTGTACAGGGGATCGTTGTTGTCGAAAGTGGTAGTTCTCTACGTTGTAGGGGAGGACACCGGGGGATACGGCAACGGTAAAGCTGAGGTGAGGTCCTTGGGTTCGGAACGTGGGATCCAACGGGGTGAGTGCCGATTTCAAAGGTGGTGCCGTAAGGGACAGCCATCCATATTGTTGCGGGGAATCCACGGTGTAAATGTCTTTACAGACCTTTGAACGTCCTGATCTTCCGAGTAATGTCTCCGGGTGTTAGAGGCCGTTGACATGAACCAGTTCGCGAATCGCAATCGCCAAATTCAGAAATCTCAAAAGCCATGGTCTGCCACACCCGCGCGTCCCACTGGGAAACTCGACTACAGGATGTCATCGGAACACCCAAATGGAGGTGCTACAGCCATTACTTCTACGGACACACGTCGGAATAATCGTAAAGGGGTTGAAGCACGGGATGAAACATGTGGTGGGCTAATAACCGCTCAATGCTGAAATGCTATGGTACACCAAGCTGTAGAATACGTGCCCTGACAGGCACGTCTCATCGCGATGTGAGGCGGAGGGCAGAGTTACATGAAGTTTCAACGGAAAAATACTTTGACAATGAGTGCTCCAGGCCATTATAATGTAGAGTTCCCGCACTTTGACCTAATCGGGGTGTATAGGAGGTTTGTTACTGTGCGCGAGTTGTGCGCGACCAGCGTCTGGGTCAAGGGTTTGAATTAGAGCGCTCCTTAGGGGTCTGGTCATCTTTCCCCCTCTTGGCTGTTGTTTGAACTGTCAAGATTGCTCACGATGACCTTTCAGGGTACCGTCTGAACTCGCCCATCGAGCCATGTACTAGTGGTTACTACGGAGTTAGTGAGTGTCCTTGATTTCCTCTACTATAATAGGAGTGATCGGAATCAGGGACGGGTGCTACCCAGTGTCACTGAACCATCTCCGCTTCATGACCAGGTATTCACCAAGCCAGTACAATCAGCCAATGGCTTTTGTGGAGCGGTTGGCTCTGGATCATCCGTCGCGCATGGCCGACACGTTTTCTTGCCGGTGACTGCATCTGATACCACATAAATTCTGTCTCCCTGAGACTGTACCACCAGCGAGATGTCGCACAACCTCACGCCAGACTTGTTGTACGTATTCCTCTCGTCGAACTCATCTTCCAAAGGACTAATCTGTCTTCAGGATAGAACTCCTCCTTTCCGGCGCTGTGGTAATCTGTCAACATTCCACCACACATGGCTCCGAGTGCGGTGCAATTCTCCCCGCCAATCCCGTGCTTGTATCCGAACACCTGCGCACCCAGCATGCTCTCGGCGGCGGGAACGGCAGAGAGAACACCATATGCTTATGGCCACACTGTCATTCACGACCCATGCAGCGGCAGAGCCTGATCCGCCACGTACTATCAGTTCATTTGGCGTTGTTACGCTGGGCGTGTCCCGCGTGTTTGAAAACATTCTCGCGAAGGGGGACGCCCCACCGCTGTCACCTTGGTGGCGAGACGGTACTACACGGATGACGATGCGCTCTTCATGTAGCATCAGCTGCATCACTTTGCCCCTCTTACCTTGCAGTGAGTAATACCTCCCATGTCCGACATCCAGAGAGATCTGAACAACCCGAAGGTTCGCAGGAGTGACGTCGTTGACGACGCTGGCAGTCCCGCTCTGCATTTTTTTTTTCTTGTTCTTTTTCGCTATTTTTTTGTCCCACAGGTAGCCTATGGTTAGCCAATACATGTCATGATGCTCGAACTATCGGGTAATCAATCTGTTGTTAGCAACCTTGACTTGGCATCCTCGTGGAATGCGCATCCCTTTCATATGATTTTCCCTGTTTGCTCTGTTGGAGAGATTTTGTGTGATTGGTCCGGATCATATAGGTGTTGGCCCTGGCGAAACAACTTCTGATAAAGAAGACCTTTTGATGCGGCGCACCGTATCACCGCCCTATTCATCACCGCAGGTGGAACATGAGGTCAGATGGTGTTCTTAGAGAATTTTCCATGCGAAGTCTCCCGTAACTTGCTGGGTGAGTAATTCTCAGCGTAGAAGGTTTGCACTGATGGATAACCTTAGCTATAGCACGAGAAAGGTAAACGACAGTATTCTAGAGGGTGAGGCATGTTAAGCGTGTGACTTTCCGTGTCAGACAACGTTGCTCCTCCTAGTACAAAGTAGCGTTACCGGTTGACAATACACGTTGGCGACTCCGCATACCGGGTCGATTTGTTGTTGGCATGCTTGACTGTGTCCCGTCAGACTGCATTTACGGTACCATTACAAAGATCTGTCCAGATATCCACGGGTCGTGCTAACTATGCGGATCAAGACTGGCCAGAAGGGTGATGGGACAAGAGTGCAGGGGGACGCATGATGGGTGTGGAAGGTTCTAAAATTCGTTTCGGGTGGGCAGACATTGACCTCGCGATTCCCGACAGCTGACCCGGGAACGTTCAATCGAATTCGATGTAGGAGTTAAAGGACTTGCGTGGTGTGGAATGCGTTAATCTGAAGGTGTTAGGTAGACCAAGGGTGTTCGGATAGATACGAACAACCCGGCCTTATCTCACTTTAACGCTAGTCCAGAGGAATTATGAAAGAAAAGAATCGTGACTGCTTGACGCACAGCTTGTCCCGTCGCAGGGATGATCGCAGAATCCGGGTACTTCCCCACAGCTTCCGCCACGCTGTTCGTCGGATCTCCGAACGGTTTGTTTGACAGGAGATGACTGGCAAAAGGCTGAACAGGTCTAGAATCTAAGAGCCTTTTCTTGGCTCAGTTCCTGGATCATTTATCCAAGATTCGTGTCAATTTCCAGCTTACTGGCGTCCATCGGCTTTGAATAATAGACGAACAGCAGTGACGGGAGTCGAGTTCACCTACTTCAACCACAGAATTCAGAAATAAATATCCCGGACTAATTGAAGCAGAACCGAAGTAGATTGAAGCGTCACGACGTTGAATCACTGTAGCCCGCTGGAATTTGGGTCGCCGCTGCGCACATGTACCGCCACAAGGCTCGTGCGCATTTCGTCCAAAGGGCGTTTTGAGTTCGTTTAGGATAGCTGGCAACCCAAAATTTTGGGCAGTTTGAAAGCCTCATCTCCATCATTCGATTGTCCCTCGTTGCCCTTCCGTTGACAATATTTCCGTCACCTCCTGGCCACTCCCCGTCATGGCTAATGAAACGCCGCCAGGCATATCAGTTCCTCATGGCATACGTTCCTTTTCACTGTAACCAGGTGACTTCATTCCGAGGACCGATGTCATGTCGCAAGTTTTACACTTACGCGCGTTATCGAGCAACGCTCGAGCATCGATGAGGAGATCCGAGTGCGTCTCAGCCCAGAGTCCTCGCGGACTGCACAAGGACCACACGCTTATCACCGCACCCTACATCACGGGTCTGCTGTGTTCATTCAATACATGCTTACCTTTCCACATTGCCATGCCTTTTCAATCACCGTATCGCTGATTAAGCTGCTTTCATCCTTCCATTCTAGTTCACGTAGGGGTGCGCACACATCACTGCCTTCACATATTTCCGAGGCGTTAGCCTGACAGCCGACAGAGATTTCTTCAAGATCTCGTTACGTTGCTGGTGCGGAATGATGATGTATTCCATTTTCCCAATTCGTACGATGGGACAAGGCGGGGTGTCTTTGATGGTGTAATGCGTTGCGTGTTTTCTGGAATGTTCCCCTTTATTGAAATTTGATACGCTCGTTGTTAGATCGGGTTTTTGCCCTTGTGATTCCAGAATGCCCATTTGCTGTGGAAAACCGCGACCCTGTGCGAACCTAACCACTTCATCGATGAGCGCCTAGAAGCCACACTGTCGACAGATACAACACGCCGGCAAGACAGAGTCTTGATCCTGTCTCACTGTCTTCGTTACCTTTCAGCATCGTGGAGGTGGCAACAGCGCTGGGGGTTAACCATCTTTCCGTATGTGGACACCGTGCATCGTTGAGTTTCTGTACCCGTGGGGCACGGCTTGGTCGAAATGTCGGGGCCTCCAAACGTCAGTTGCACGGTCCGTCGACTGTCCGTTTGTTTCTGGTTCGGCCATTTTGGATTCGTTGTGATTGGGGCCATAATTGATCGGGTTTATGGACTGGATAGCCGTCTCCCAAGCAGTCGGCCCAACCCGAGGGCACACGACTGTTCAATCGATGTGGGTGTGTTTTACCATACCCGTAGTCAAAGAATGTATGTCAGCACGTAAGTGCCAGTAATGGCGATTTGCTCGTAATGTTCGGTCCTGTTAACGGTGTCCTGGATAGGACAATTTGTTGGCGGGAGTGGGACCTCGCCCAACAGCAACGGGGGCAGTCTACTTCAGGTCTTGCAGTGACTGCTAAACGGACTTCTTCAGCACGAAAGACACCCGTTCGACGGGCATCACTGAGCTCGCGTGTGATGCTGACGATAGACATTCTTGCCGCTGTAGGGGTGGGTCTTTCGTCCCGCCCAGAGATTCGTTTCGGCGGAAATTGCATGTGTCCAAGCAAATTGTTGGTACATCCTTTTCTCTCTCTATCTGCCCTTTTGTAAGTATCTTGAGAGGCTGTATGTAGTTTGATGATACCTACATTGTTTTGCTGTGTCTGTAGTTGGTTTCTTCCTTCCATTGTCTGTGAGTCATTGTTGAATCATTGTTGTGTGTAGGCAACATGTATTCCATGCTTTGCCATGTTAAAGAGAATATTTTCGCAACCTGTGACATATGATGGTCAATGTTCTTTCTGTCAACCGGCGGCAGAGTGTCAGTTCTACTTTTGAGGCTGATGATTCTAGACTGATAGTGCATCACTGTACTTCTGATATGGATTCATGGCTGAATTGCAGTATACAGGTTGCTCTCTCAATTGGTTTGTTGGTCATTTGTTCTGTGAAGCTCATAGAATTCAATATTGCACACTGAAATGTCAGATCAGATCGATTTGTTCTGTCAATGCGTACGAGAGGAGGTCCGTCCTTGTATTATCTTGACGTGCTTGGCTGTGTCTTCTCTCGCGGTACATTTATTCAATGGTTCCTTTATCATGGGAATTCATGACGGTTTTTCTGACAGATTCTTTTGACGTCGGCGATCAGGGAATGGTTGTCCAATGATGGTGCAGCACGAGGTGCTGTTGTTTCCATCGCGTTTTCTGTGGTGCTTCGGGTCTAACGTTTCACGTGACAGGTTGCCGTCCACCGATCGAGAGCAGCCCGCAGCGGGCATTGCCGCGAACGTTCCCCTTTCTTTTGAAGAAGTTCACCTCGCTCAATCGCAAGGATACGATGTCTGCCAGCCTCCTATTTCATACACGTTGTTGCACGACGGTCTTCGCTATGGGCCTGTTCTGGTGTGACAAGGACTTCTCCCGCGGTGCACTTGCATGATCTGGATAGACAGTGAAGTATAGCAATTTGAGAGTACCGCAAGTCTAAAGCCGTTGTGCCTGCCTCCCGCGACACTGTAGAAGCTCGTATAAGTCCATGGTGGCAGTGTATAAATAAGGAATACCTACCCATGTGAGTACGACAAATGCAACGTCGCGATGCACGAAATCGAGTAGTCGTAGGACTGGTAGACGCACGAGTTGCATGCGAGCGCGTCGAGATTGCTTGCTCTGAAGACCACGAGAAGCACGGAGTAAATAACAAGGTCGTTGCCGAGGTTGTTCAAAGAGGTGGGGGGTTTAAGTGGGTGACGATCGGGAGTGAGGCAGACATCATCACTCGGCCTCGAGGGATCGCTACCTCGAAGGCGATTAGCTCCCCAAAGCTCGAAATGAGCCCTGAAGGATTCTCCGAGACTGTTGAAACGGCGTGGCCGTAGGGAGTGAGGTCAACAGTGTCCGGATATCTTGAGAACGTTGCTCGAGGACAGTCGGCTCCAGAGGCGCATGACACGACAGGAAGCATTGCCGTAGTTGTCAAGAGAGATTGATAGGTTAGGGTGACCGTCAATGATAAGTTAAACAGCGTCGCGATGCCTTGAAAGTGCTTTCTGGAAGTTGCTTAGTTCCGAGGCATCGAAACAAGTGGAGGAATTTTCGAGGCGGTTAAGATACCCGGGTCTGTAAGGATGACAATGGAACGAGTGAAGAGGTCGTTAAGACACCCTCCAAGACGCCAGAAACGAGCTTTCAATGGGTTACCGAGGCAGATAAGATACCCAGGCCGGCGAGAATGACCACGGGGAGTGAGATCAACAGTCTCCCTAAGCCGAAATCGTGTTCTCGAGATCATACAGCTCCTCGACAAACCTGAAACGAGCGAAAAGTTGCTGAGGCCATCGAGATATCAATATCCAGGTTTGTGAGCGTAACCATGAGGAGTGCGGTCAAGAGAATGCGGAGCATCAAATTTGCCTCTCCAGCACTCGACTCCCCAGACGAAAGGAGTAAAGAAGCGGTTGCCCAGCTTGCCAAGGTGGTCGGCCTTGTCATGATAACCACAAGTGGTGAGGTCAGAGTGTCGTAGTTCCGTCCTCGAGATCAGTCAGCTCTCAGGGGCGTAGAAACGTCTTGAGGGATTACTGAGGCCGTGAAGATACCCAGACTTGTGAGGATGACTGATGATAACGAGGGGCGAGGTCTGCAGTATACCTGAGCATTGAAACCTCATCGACAAGATCAGCCAGCCTCCGAGGCTTGAAACGAGCCTGGAAGGAATCACTGAGGTTGTTAAGACAGCCAGGCTTGTGGGGATGGCTAAGCAAGTTGAGATCAACAGCGTCCTTCTTCCTATAAATCGCGTGATCGAGATCCGTCAGCCTGGAGGCATTCGAAACACCGAAGGAGTTGTCGAGGTTACCCAGATATCTCGGCTTGAAGGGTGGCCATGAAGGGAGGTCCACAACAACCCTGAGCATCAAGATTGCATCCTGAGGGTCACTCAGCTCCCGAAGTCGCTCGAAACGAGTGAACGGGGAGTCGCCCGGATTATTGAGCGCCTAGACTTGTCAGGGTGACCATGGGGTGCAGTCAACAGCACCTTGTGAAGATGCGTCCTCGAGTTCATTCGGCTCCACGAGGCCATCATAGGGGGGAAGCAGCATGTAAATAGAAGGAAGTTGCATGCTCAGCTCCTCGCGGCGCAAAGACGAGCGAAGAAGTAGTTTCCAAGGAGGGTAAGATACATGGGCTTGTCAAAATGGCCGTGAGAGGAAAGGTCAACAAACACCTCTCTCCGGGGCGCTTGAAACAGGCTAAAGAGGCAGCAAGGATACCCCTGCTTGTGAGGATGACCATGAGAAGCGAGGTCAACAGTATCCCTGAGTGTCGAAATTGCGTCCTCGAGACTGTTCAGCTGTAGCTGGTACGCGATCGAGATGTTTTATAGCAAGCTTCGAAATCTGAGATCCCTCCAGTCATGGTTGCTCGAGGCGCGATGCGCCCATGTTTCTTAGTGCCCTTGTCACCTGGTTGCCCCCAAGGCGCTCGAAACGAGTTCTGAAGGAGATGCTGAGGTTATTTAAAATGGTGGGCTTGTGACGGTGACCATGGGGGTAAGGTCAACAGCATCCCTGAGGTCGAGGTTGCGTCCTCGAGATCGCTCAGCTCCCGGAGGCGCTCAAAACGAGTGAAGAAGGCGGTACAAAGGTTATGAACATGGCCGGGCTTTCGAGGGTTACCATGAGGAGTGAGGCCAAGGCATCCCTCAGCGATGGAATTGCATAATTACGATCCCCGAGGTGCTAGAAACGAGCTCTGAAGGGGATTCAGACGATGCCCAAAATGGCGGGCTTGGGGTGACCGCGAGGGGTGAGATCAACAGCAACCCTGAAGGTCGAAATTGCATCCTCCAGGACGTTCAGCTGCTCGACGTGCTTGAAACGAGCTCTGAAGGAGATGCCGAATCGCGTCCTCGAGGTCGCTCAGCTCCTGGAGGCGCTCCAACTGAGTGACGAAGGTGATACTAAGGTTATTAAGACGGCCGGGCTTTCGATGAGGGGTGAGGTCAACGGCATCCCTGAGCAATGGAATTGCGTCAGCGAGATCCCCGAGGTTGCCCAAATGGTGGGCTTGTGAGGGTGACCATGGGCAAGGCCAACGGTATTCCTGAGTGTTGAAACCGTGTCCTCGACGTCGCTCGACTCTCCGAACTGCCTGAAACGAGCTCTAAAAGAGATTCAGAAGTCGTTGAGACAATCGGGCTTCTCAGGGTGACCATGAGAGGGTGAGGTCAGCAGCATTCCTGAGGGTCGAAATTGCGCCCTCGAGATCGCTCAGCCCCCAAGGCGCTAAAAACGAGCTCTGAATGGATTCCCGAGGTTGTCCAGACGATCGGTTTATCAGGATAACCATGAGGGGTGAGGACAACAGCATCCTTGAGTGTCGAAACGGCATGCTCGAGATCGCTCAGCTCTTGAGGCGCCCGAAACGAGTGATGGAGATCCCGGGGTTGTTCAGCATGCCGGGCTTGTGAGGGTGACCACGAGGGGGTGAGGTCAACAGCAAACCTGTGTGTCGAAATTGCATGCTCGTATACGAGTGATGAAGGAGAGACCGAGGTTGTTCAGACGACTCGGCTTGTCAGGGTGACCATGAGGGGTGAGGTCAACGGCTTCCCTGAGTGTCGAAATGATATGCTCGAGATCGCTCAGCTCCCCGAGGCGCTCGAAACGAACTCTGAAGGAATCCCCGAGGTTGTTCAGACGACTCGGCTTGTTAGGGTGACCGTGAGGGGTGAGGTCAACGGCTTCCCTGAGTGTCGAAATGACATGCTCGAGATCATTCAGCTCCCCAAGGCGCTCGAAACGAGTGATGAAGGAGAGACCGAGGTTATTCAGACGACTCGGCTTGTCAGGGTGACCATGAGGGGTGAGGTCAATGGCATTCCTGGGGTCTAGGGCCGTTGTCGTTGACGAATGACTGCCCTTGTGCTTCCACCGGCTGACAATCGCCAAAATGGATGAACATTGGGACGGAACATCCAATCACTAGATACGAAGGCCAACTTTAGCATGGTGTGAGTGCTCTAATCCGTATGCAAAACACCTGCCAACTCACGAAGGTCATTTGCAACGTGGAGCATTGCTCCACAGTAAATACGATCCAGCTTTCTCATTGCTAGAAATGACCTGGGATTTGAACGATGCATGGCCCGCAAAACTAAAGTAGAGGATCGGACGGTCTGAGAACTCTGTTAGCTCTGTCACGGGTGGAAAATACGGAGTCTCACATTAGGATCTGTCCGTTCCATTCGACCTCGAAAACATCATTATTTTGTCACTCAGTAATCTACAACTCTCAATTCTCAGATATTATGTTGCACCACAACATAACAGTGGCCTGCGATTGCTATGTAGTCATTAGCAATGTTTGCAAAGCTGCCTAGCAATGTTTCGTACCTGCAATAACTGAGACTTCGTTTGCGTCCGTGAGGCTCGTGAATATCAGGGGAGGACATGGCTCGTCCCTGCTCCGCATGTTCGGGATTGAGCTCAGTAGATGGATTGATATATAACTCACCACGAAAGCAAAGCACGCAATAAGGTTATGTGGGTTAGAGAGACAACAAGGCGCAAACAGCCTTACAACCAAAACATTGTCGTCTCACTGGGTCCCGTCAGAATCGGGGTGGGGGATCAAGGCAAGATGGAGGTGGCAATCGCCTGAGAATTGATCTAGGAGCTCTTCTAACCAGGCCGTTGTTTCGTAATAACGCCTCGTGGATACAACGTGTTGGCAGCCCCTCCTTCCAGTGTTCATTCCAGTGTTCTGGAATTACGTCAGATGTGGGCAGATCTGCCGATGAACGGGGTGTTCGACACTACACTCACTACATACACAACGGGATTCTCCCAGCTGCGCCAAGAAATGCCAGTGAGGCTGAAGCTATCCCACAAGCCGCGTCTGACGTCGCCACCTTTGCCGGACCGAAATATCCTTGCGAACAGCACAACTTCCTACGCGCACAGCATCTACAGCAATTGGCAATAACGACGCAATTGAACAGGGCAACCTGGTTAAAGTGGCGGCGAGCCGGCAAGGGGTTACCAAGGCTTTCTTCTCTGCATTACGACAACAACTTTACCTACTACAGGCTATGTGGCAGCTGCAAAGGCGGTTTCAATTTGGAGATGCCAGTCTAAACCTGCTACCAAGGTCGGATCCGCCGCCGGCCGCATCAGTCACTATGTGGTCGCCGGCTTTTAATGGTTACATTGCGTGCGAACTTGAACTGTTTACATCAGAGTCACTGCGTCCGTCCGACTCCGTCGCAGCTACATTCTCACGTCCTTTACCGTGACATATGATCAGGAACTCTACTCGGAAGAAATCAATATTTCCTCACGGAAACAAGACACTAGACATAGTGGAGGCGGATAAAAATTATTTGATCTGCCATCTCCCATTGCATGTTGTTTCTCTGCCAGTGGCGCTATCAGGAACTTGCACAGCACTTTGCAATGTGTTGAGGGTTAGCTCCCGTGGTAACCATTTCGGACATAATGAGTGCCAGTTTGGCAAGGGCCTTGCACGACGTGGAGTTTGCGAATAAAAAAAGTTCCGCGCTCACCGAGGGCTCAATCAAGCGGCGAGGAGCTTCGTGTGTCCAAGACAGTGCAACTAAGAGTCTGACTGCCATTGAGTGTACCGGTACGTACAATAGACATGTGTCTCAATACAGGGTCCAAGTTGATTTGAAGGGACACAACGCGCAGTTCGTGAACCGCGTCTGTGACACGCATGGAAGGCGGCAAGGTGAGGATTATCAATACCAGCCAGATAAGCCTGGGCGACATGATGTAGTTGTGCCTTGTCCCTTTTCGGACATGGCATGGAGCGTCGAACTCATGGATGGTTCCAGATTACTCGGAGATTAAAGTATAATCGATTCAGCTTTGGTCACCAGCACTCAAGAGCTCTAGAGCAGGTGTTTGCAGGCCGTTCCGTCTTGCCGGGTGAGATGTTGGATGCGCCCATTGGCAGAACGGAAATCCAGGTATGTACACGAAAAAGGCTGGAATATGTGCGACTGTAAGCGTGAGTTCGGAATCCATAGCGAGTGGTTGCATGCTCAAAGGGTTTGACGGTCGTCGCACCTGATGCTTACAACATTCTAAAGGCACCTAGATTGTTTGGATGCAGGTTGCAAACTACGATCGAAGTCATTTGAGCCCAATCACCATCATGATCACTTAATCATACTCTTATTTCCACTCAACTACTTACCGATATTCGTTTGTTACTTCCTCAATTGAATGATCTTGTTTCATGACGACACAAGGTCCCTGACTGACATAGAATCAGTGTTTCTCGGTTGTCTCAACCGCAGATAGGGTCGAACATCCAATACCCTTCGTATGATGAGAGCGTAGGATGCTCCCATTGCAGACCATGGAATTTAGTTGGGACTAAAACCTCCGATCATATACAGATGATACGGAAGGTGTTGCTACGTGTGTTGAGGAGTGGGAGCGACGGTTCCAAGATATGCGGCGGTAATTTCAAAGTTGGCGGGTAAAGTGACCAAAGTCCGCAGTGACAACAGCCGGTATCGACGCCCAAAGCAAAGACGTGAGCTTGAAGGAAGAGGAGAACATCAATATTCGCATGTCGATTAGCGTCCTACAGATGGATGCGCTAAGCGGTCAGTGGCGAGTTTCAAGTTTCACGTCCACATGAGCGTGGATGGGAATGATAAGGTTTTCAGCGTGTGCATACATTTATGTGCGCCGTGAGTGCTAGCAGGGACATCATGCCCTGAGATGACAGCAGGGGAGCACGACTCAGTCGGGCCAAGGATGTAGCCGTACCGGAATATAATACCTGATATAGTTCACTAGTTCACCGGGAATCAGCTGGGCTAGCTTACACTGCACTTTTCCATACACACTCAGCGACTCATTCCCACTTCTGGATTATTAAACTTGTTCGCTACCCGTTCGACGCTGAACGTCTGCCAGCCTTCACGCAATAAGGTCTGTTTGAGCCTCCGCACGCCATATGGTATTGTCCTTGTGCCGCATGCATATGGCAGGTCTGGCTGGCTTCGGGCCTGGAATTTTAAATT